>JASDQU011443763.1:26662-44943 GCA_032191745.1 Picea mariana
ATGAGAAGGGTATCGAGCCTGAAACCTATCAAGGGTATCGAGAGCAAGTGGTCTAGAAGACAACTAAGGAACTCAAACAGATTCGAGAACCACGAAGCTCCGTGGCAAATGAAATCGATGGAATCCCAAAACAAGCCCTCTATATGTGTTCTCCACTACGATTGGTCCAGCTTTGGAAGGGTTATCTCCACTACCTTTCCGCACGCGACCTCGTGTTTATCCCCTGTGTTAGAGGGGGTTTCCAGCTAAATTTCACAATACTGGACTTGAAAACTCCCTAACTCAAACTCCAATGTTTGATTTTAATGGCCTTGAAGAGTTTCCTCTCCAACCTAATCCAGGGCCCTAATCCTGAACTAATTGGTTAACCCTACAAACATAAAAGTCTAATGAATTTTAGATTTAGCATTAATTTTATGGCTTGTATTATGTCAATGGGTATGAAAGTGAAACTAGTGATGTTTGAAATATGAAAGTAAAAATGAACAAGAAGCTGGAAACAAAAACCTTCACTTAACGCAAATTTTCAACAACTTTTCAAATTTAAAAAAAAAATAAAAAAATAAAAATTCTAAGATCTTTTGAATTAGTAAACTTAAAAAAGGATTTCACTCGACCATGAGCTACTTATGATCTAAGAAAACTGTCCATAACTTATGAAAGCAAAGACTTTTCCCTGGTTACTAATGCAAAACAACACTTTTCAACCAAACAAAGAAATGAAAGTTTTTTTATTTTTATTTGAATGCTCACAAAGTAAAAAGGAAAAATATCAACAAGTCAAAAACCAAGAAAAACTTCTGGCCTAGTCGCAGATCGCAAAGAACCACTTCAAGAAATCACACACTAGCAACTTAAAAAAGGACTCTCACACTTGTCTAAAAACCCTAAAGAAAATTTTAATAAAAACTTTTTAAATGAAAAAAGAAATCTATGGCTGAGATCAAACCTAAGCTACTAACTGCTAGAACAGAGATTTGAAAAACCTGAGAGGTATAACTCTTGTCAAAGGAAAGGATGGCTGCCTCACCCTCAACAAAAACTATCTTTCACAAGCCCACTGCTGACAATTCAACAACAAGCGTGTGCACGCGAGCTGTGTAGAGTTAGAGGGCATGTACATGCGTGCTAGCCTTATACAGGCCGCGTGTATCTCTAAAAATCTGAAACAAATAAAAACAGACAATCCAAACTAGGAAGAGACCACTAATACTGAGAACCAGGATCTCTTGAAGGCTTAGACACTTTCTTTAACAGAAAAAAGAAAAACAATGTAAGGAAAAATTCGTAAAACAAACCAATCTGAGATGAACCCTAAGCTATAGACTGCAAACAACCAAGACTAGAAAGAGTTCTAGAAAACCCCTGAGAATGACTGCTTTTGGTAAGGAAAATGATGACTGCCTCTAAAAATTTTCTGGAATCATACACGCTACTGTTACTTCTTTAGCTAGCGTTTACACACAGGTTGTAAGAAAGTAGGGCATGGGTACACATGTGCAGACCTTATGCAGGTCACGTGTACCTCTGTGGGTCTCGAAAAAAATTACAGTCGAGCACAAAAACAGAGATAGTTGGTATGGAAGACTAGAATCTCTGTCATCTTAGACTTTGCAGAAACTTCAAAGAACAGGAAAGAAAACTAGTCTTTTTTAAAAATACCCAAAAATATTCCCAGGAACCCTAGAGACTTCCCCGGTATGGTCGCCAATTCTGTTGTGGTGGAAAATCCCCCTACGGACTAGCATTTAGGGTTATATTATGCATGTAGATAAGACCAAAAGAATCCTACTTTCTACCTTCATCCCAGACCTAATCCTCATTTCTTTTAAGCAAATACATGGTTAAACGAACATACCTTGTTCCGTACGTTTGATGTCGATCCTTCTTCACGTTTGATCGCTTGTTGGTAGCTATCCTCTTGAGACTGACCTACGTACAAAACAAGCAACAAACTCTACATGCATTTGTTCTACAGATTAATGGGTTAGAGATTCAAACATATATTCGCTAAACTAAGAAGAACTCATATAGCGAGATAGGAAAAGCATTTCTTTATTATTAACTTTAATGAATCAACTTACAATGTCGAGACCGGCCACTGTTCTGTGAAATTGATCCTGGGCTCCTCTTCAAATGTCCTCCAACTTCTTTGCTTTGTATCTCTCTTTGCACAAGGATGGCTAAAAGGTTGGGACAATGGGAATGTGCAATTGGGTAGAGTTTCTTTACTCTTATTCTCCTCTTCCAAATGGGACCCCTAACCCTTCTTTTATAGGCTAGAAGAAGCTAGGTATTTGGACAAACCCTCGGCCATGCATGGCCGGGAGTTTTAGTTAACTCACCCAAAGTTGTGTGTTCCATCAACAACTTTCCTTTTTTCGTGCTTTTGTAGGTCCACGCGGGCTGTTTTAGGTCAGCTAGCGTGTACACACGTGCAGTAATGGAGTAGGGCGTGTGGGCCCTTATAAAAGAGGTTTTTTAAAGAGTTGTTCAACAGTGCTTTGACAAAGAAGGGATCTGATATGGCCTGATGCCAGGTAAGCATGTATGGTGAAAATTTGGGTTATAACAGTATCCTTCGATACGTACAGGTCACCATCACGTTTGGGATTCATTATGCAACATAATCTACATTATATCTCATCGGGTTTACTGATTCTGACTGGGCTGGCGATAGCACTGATCGCAAGTCCACATCTGGTTACTCACTCAGCCTTGGTTTCGGCCCTATCTGTTGGTCAAGTAAGAATAAAGATGCCATTTCTCTATCTTCAGATGAGGCAGAGTGCAGAGGGGTATTTAACATAACCATTCATGCTATGTGGCTACAACATTTTCTCACTAAGTTGGGCATTCAATTTCATTGGTCAATCATCATCTGGTGTGACAACCAGAGAACTTTGAAGTTCTGCAGAGATCCAATTCATATACAACGGATGAAGAACATCGAGATCCACATGCACTACATCCAGGACTTAGTGCATGAGGGGATTATCAAATTACAGTTATGTCCTTCAGTAGAACAAATGACAGACATATTCACCAAGACCTTCACCGAGAAGAAGTTCCATTCTCTGCGAAGTCATCTTGGAGTGAAGGAGATAGATGCCTAACAACTGTAGTTCTTCTTTTTACATACATTGTACCTTGAGGGGAGGGGTTTCCCATGAGGTTTTCCCTCTTTCCTCACTTTATTTTCAGTGTATCTTTTGTATTTGGGTACCTAACATGGCCTCGTTGCTGGGACCCATTCTTTATTTTCACCATACTGATGTTCAGGTGGGGTGTTTGAGTTACTTCACACACACCTAGGATTTATTTTTCCTAAGGTTTTTACTTGTTAATTAGTCATAATTAGTCATTATCCAATTTCCTATATTTTAGGGGAGAATATCCCATCTAGATAATATTCTCTTTCAGTTGACACTTCAGTTTGACAAGTTGAGTTGAGTTTATATGTTGCATTGGTTTTATCACCATGAAACATTGGGATCATAACCATGATAATTCAAACTTTCCTTGGGATCATCACCAGACTGGCGCATTACCCTTGATTCCCTGAGTTAACTCCTCACTACTCTCTATTCAGTCAGTTAAATGAAGACTTGTTGACTAGTTAACTCAACTAGGTGGCAGTTCACTCCCGTAACTGCCTAAGAGACTAGACTAGGTGGAAGTTCACTCCCGTAACTATCGGTGTGTGTCAAGATCACTCTAGACCATCACTATGGCACATCGGTTCTCCTCCAGTGCGCACTCATTGAGTTATACAGAGTATATCATGTGTAAATTATTCATTTTTCACAACGATTAATGAGAATTCTTTCATTCTTTCTCTCCTTCTTCTTCTTTCTCAAATTATCTCTGCAAATGTGTGTATCATTTTTTAGCTAGATCTATTTTGTGCAAGTTCAACACATTTACACATTTTTTCATATTAACCAATTTTGAAAGCCTTGATTTGACATCTCCTTATTATGAATCCATGCCCAATGGTCCTCTTCTCCACCCTACCACAATTGTTTTGAAATATTGACTTTGACAGAAGATCTAGCCATTGTGCCTATTAGATAAGAAGTTAGGTATTGATTGAGTTATAATAGAGAGAGCCCTCTCTAGATTGGAAGGGATAGCTTCCAATATGCAAGTTGGTTTTTGGTTACCTCTAGATTTTTCTTTCACATGCAAGGAAATTTACAAAGTGATAATAGAACATACATAAGATATCAACCAAGAAATACAATTAAGGACCTAGAATAGCAACTACCACATGTGAGGGAGCCAAAACAAGGACTGATGTGGTGAATGGAGGGAAGAAATTTAAGCAATGGGTGAGGAAATCAATAGGACCTATGCCGACATTTGACCCTCATCAAGAAAATGAGACATATCAGAAGACATGAAAATAAATAAAAGGATTATATCAGGTAGCATCAACATCATCTGCACCTCCTATGGTCAACATGCCTCTGGTCTATGGTCGTACTATACCATAAAATCCACTTAAGAAGGTAAGTAATCTAAAAGAGTTTATGAGAACTTGTGTAGAATTGATGAAAGATGAAATTATGTTGAATTCATTATGTGAAACGATTGATTATTGTGCACAAGAAAGGTAATTTCCTACCGCACAAAGGGTAGTGAGTCAGGTACTGCGAAAAAAGAGGACTAAAATGAGAGTTCAGACTTAGTGTGGAGATTGGATAATATGATGTGGACAATTTAATTTCAGACTCAGGGTCCAATGTAAATTTGTTACCAAAGAAAACATGGTAAATGGTGGGGAAACCCAAGTTAATCTGGTCTCCTATTTAGTTATGGTTGGAAAACTAGCACAAGATAGTACCAATTGGCCAATTGACAAGAGTACTTGTAAATATAGATGGCATGTGAAATATAGCACATTTTGAAGTCATTGAGATCATGGATGATATTCAACCATATCCAGCATTGATGGGACTTTGAAAACCAGTTGATCATTAATATGAAGAAGAGAGAAATGATCTTTGAAGTAGGGGACTTGAAATTTACAGCACCATTGGATTTGATAGAAGGAAAGAGGTACATAGGTCAAGCAAAAGGGAATGAAATTGACAACCTATATAATATTACTATGTTAACCCTACTACAAATGGTGTAGTCAGTTGGAGAAGCATTGGCTTGTGTGTGTTAGATTCAGAGGAAGGTATGGAACATTGGCAACAAAGGATGCATGAAGTATCAACTAGATGATGTGCACACATAACTCGATCATTTCATTGGATTGGAAAAAAGTTATGTGATCCACCCAAGTATGATGGATTTACTGATATAAGCTCTTTTTTCAAGGAATTTTAGTTGTAGATACCTAGAAAAGAAAGACTATTGGTATTAGATGTTGTCTTGAATGGAACTCTAGCTATATGGTGGGTTGCACACAAAGAAGGAATAGAATACTAGCAACGGTGTAGAAGTTTGATGCAAGTCAGATTTGGTACCGAGATTGAGTATACTACACAAAAATATATAGAAGTAGGTGATCCAACAGATCATCTTGAGAAGTACAGAAATATATGGAGTTTGATCCCAAAGAAGGAATGGATGCACATGTTTATACATACATTGGATACAATTCCTAAGAATTGGTACCTAGAACTGGAAATGCATAGAGAAACAACAAATTGGGACCAACTAATTCAAAGTATTAAGGTAAAATTTACTTTTGAACATGAATCTCCATTAGTAGATGCATCCTTACAGGTCATTAGAAACAATATATTTTTAGAAGAAGGGCCAATGGAGGTAGTACCTATGTGTAATGTGCAAAGAGTTTCTATGACTATCGATGAATTATTGGAATGTTATAATGTTTCTAAACAAGAACAAGACAAGGAAGATCCAGGGAATATACAAGTACATGAAATTGAGGGGGAACGCATAGTATAAGGAGCAGAGTTTGAATTTGGTACGTATGCACAACCACTA
Source organism: Picea mariana (assembly GCA_032191745.1). Lineage (NCBI taxonomy): Eukaryota > Viridiplantae > Streptophyta > Pinopsida > Pinales > Pinaceae > Picea > Picea mariana. The sequence goes on from JASDQU011443763.1 coordinate 32,630, forward strand.
AATACATGAAAGGTAAATATTGGGACAAAGGAAAACCCAACTTTTGCATAGATAGGTGATTACTGGAATGATGAAACTGTGGAGAAGATTGCATATTTATGGCACGAGTATCAGAATCTATTCCCAACTATATTCTTAGAAATGAAAGGGATAGCTAGTGAGATAGGATAAATGAAGATCCCTTTGAACCAGAGGCTAAACCAGTAAGACAGAGACCTTACAGACTGAATCTGAAGTATAAAGAGAAGGTAAAGGAATATATAGACATAATGTTAGAAGTAGGAATTATTGAACTAGTCATGGAATCATAATGGATAAGTCTAATGGTAGTGTAAGATAAGAAGACCGGGGGAATCATGATTTATGTAGACCTAAGGAAGCTAAATGGTGCATGTCTGCATGATCCATTCCCAACACTATTTACAAATGAAGTGATATAAAATGTAGGAGGGTAAGAGGCCTATTCTTTCACAGATGGATTTTCAAGATATCACTATATTAAGATTGTGAATGACGAAAAACATAATACTACCTTTGCGACATAGTAGGGAAGTTATAAGTACACAGTGATGCATTTTGGGTTGAAGAATGCACCTACATGTTTTTCAAGAGTAGTTGTCGCAAGTTTTAAGAAATTTATTCATAAGTTCCTAGAAGTTTACGTAAATGATTGGACTATGTTTAGTCTATTGAAATATCACATAGAAGTACTCAGTTTAATGTTGGATAGGTGTACAGACAATGTAAGATTTCACTGAATTTGAAGAAATATATTTTGTGCGTGCCTTTTGGAATTTTGTTGGGTCATGTGGTATGTAAGCAAGGATTATTAGTGGATCCTTCCAACATTGCAGTGATTTTGGACTTACAACCACCCACATCAGCCAAAAAATTGAGAGTAACCCTAGGTCATACAGGATACTATAGGAAGTTCATTAAGGGTTATGTGTAGATTACAATGCCTATGGAGAAGTTGTTAAAGAAAGAAGCTAAGTTCTAGTGGAATGAGTATTGTCAGAAAGGTTTGGATACATTGAAGCAGAAATTAGTGATTGTGTCAATTTTGATCTTCCCAGATTGGAAGACGGAGTTTCATGTTCATGTGGATGTGTTGTCCATATCTATGGGTGCAGTATTATCTTAGCCAGGAGAAGGAGACATAGACCATCCAATTGATTTTTCAAGAAGGAAGTTTTCAATAACAGAAAAGAATTACACTACCATAGAATGAGAAGGAATGGAAATGATATATGCGTTATATAAGTTTAGACATTATTTATTGGGATCTCAATTTAAGATGTATACATACCATTTTGCACTAAGATACTTAGTGAATAAGACAATGTTGAGGGTGAGAATATGAATATGGTTGTTCTTGTTTCAGGAATATGATTTTGAAGTTGTTGTGAAACCATGGAAGTTGAATGCAGGTCCAGATCACTTATTGTGGATACTGTCAGGAGAAGATGCAGGGAATCTAGATGACATCTTGTCGGATGCACAATTATTTGTAGTTAAAATGGTGGACGACTACTTCATAGACATTGTGCAGTTTTTAAGTACATGAATGGCATCGTCAGACATGATAGTTGAGTAGAAGAAATAGTTAGTGGTTAAATCGAAATACTATCAGTTAATTGCAGGGAACTTATACAAGTTATGTGAAAATGGAATATTAAGACGATGTGTTTTAGAGCATGAAATGCCAATGATACTCTTAGAAGCACACGATGGAATTGCAGGAGGACACTATCATGTAAAGAGACAGTGAAAAATATTTTGTGCGCAAGGCTCCAGTGGCCCACACTTCATAAGGATGTTAAAGAATACTGTCAGGAACGTAGTGTTTGTCAAAGGGTGGGAAAGCCATCCAAAAGGGATGACATGCCTTTATACCCACAGGTTACGTTCCAGGAATTTAATAAATGGGAAATAGAATTTTTTGGACCAATCAACCCACCAGCGAGAAGATCATGAGCTAGGTATATAATCATTTGGACATAGTATTTTACCAGATGGTAGAAGTAGCACCAGTCATAGACTACACCACGTAGACTATTGCACATTTTCTATTTGAGAATGTAGTCACATGATTTGGATGTCTGTGCATTTTACTCACTGACTAAGGGACACGCTTCTTGAATAAGACAATTGCAACATTGACTGAGGAGGTTCAAATTCACCATCAGAGGATCACCCCATATCACCCTCAGGCCAATGGCACAATATAATCCTTTAATAAAATTATATAGACTATGCTGGAAAAGATATGCAATGTAGGGAGAGATTGGGGCTTAATGGTTCCTGCAGTATTATGGGCATACATGACTACAAGAAAAACATTGACAGGACAAACACCTTTTAGGTTGGTATATGGGAAAGAAACAATAATATAGATGGATTTCATTATGCCTAACCTGCGTGTTGCAACAATTACTGAGCTTTCAGACTATGGCACAGTAGAGGAGAGATTGCAATAGTTCTACAGCTTGAGGAAGATCGATCTACCAGAGGGTTCCATCAACAAGTTCAGAAGGAAAGAGAAAAGGAATGGCATGATAAACATGTTAAATATAAAACATTTCAAGTGGGGGACTTGGTATTACTATACGATGGTAAGTTTATGTAGCATCTAGGAAAGTTTTGAATGCATTGGTTAGGACCATATGTAATTAAGCATGTGATAGAGGTAGGTGTTGTGTAGTTGGAAACGATGAATGGAGAATCCCTGGGAGGAATGGTGAATGGAAGTCGGATGAAACTATATAGGGATGGATGATCATGTACGCATTAATATGAGTGGTGCAATAAAACATGTACTATAGCAGTTGTATTGTAGTAGGGAAGTGAGAAAAGAAAAACCAAACAAAAAGTGGAAAAGTAAAGAAAAATAAAACCAAAGGTAAGACAATAAGAAGTAAGGGAGATACAACAACAGGACCCGCGTAGACAAAGTGAGTGTGGTGTCGATAAAAGAAACAACAGAAAGACAGTTGGGTATGCACAATGCAACACACAAAACAGGATTGTCATGACCATTAAATGAATCAAAAGGGTAGAAATGATGGTTAAAAAGCGTTAATGACAATTCATAAAGATGATGCATAACAATAAATGAAAAAATACTTCATGGATCATGACAAATTGGTGGTACAAGGAACAAATCCAACATAATTTATGGTAATAAAGAAACATTAAATCTTGCATTGAGTACACAACTAGTGTATTAGAAAATTAATTCAGGCATGAAGGGAGATGGAGAATTGGAAAAGGGGTACAAAATTTGCAGAGGGTTGATAGGCATTGGTCATTGTCACTTAGATTTGGATGTGAGTAAGAGAGAGCCATGAATTGTATTGTAGAGATGAGAAAAAACCCAGAGATGAAGTAGTTGTCTCTAGTAACTAGTTTACAGAAATGGAACCACCAAAAAAACAACTCCCATACAAAATAAAGCTTGAACAAGAGTGCAAATAGTAGAACCAAAGTTTGAGGAGACTACAAGAGCATCATTTTTGGAGCTGAGGTTTCTCTAAGACTACATTCCACCAATAAATGATGATGCCACACTAGTGACATTGCAACAGACTTCCAACTACAAATTGGTGACGCCCAACATCCCAGTTGGGGTCATCATGGACAAAGACATACTAGGGAGGGTGTCGTTATTGAAATATGTGGACCACGATATCATAGACATGGAAAAGTTCCTTGAACTTGAACCACACCGATACTTGGAATTGAGCATACTTGTGCCAAAGGTATGCGCTATAGGAATGGAGTGAGTAGGCATACTAAACTTGTTCATCATCCCACACTTCGGCAGGAGCAACGAAGTGAATGCATGTTTTAAGTTTCTCTTAACCTTTGTGCATGGCGGTTATTTGTGGCTGGACATGAAAATCTATATTGATATAGACCTGATTGCAATGATCAAAGGATTACAATCACATGGGGAATATCCAACCTTGTTGTTTGCAAACAATAAAAGTGACAGGGATATGTTAGAGTCAATGCGAGAGAAATTTCACACAATCATAGGGGTGCATGGGTTGGATGTATCGAGCATATGTGGCCCAACAATAGGGATTGCAATGCAAGAATTGGTGTGAAGGTTACCGAGGAAATGCAAAAAAGACCAAGTGCAAGTGGGAGTGATAGTTGTGGTTGAGAAGTGTGTCGAAGGGGTCTCGATGAGCTGGGTGACTTTCTTATTGAACCTATTCCTCATCGACTGTGTAGAAGCACGAGATAGAGGCATGGAATTCCATTATGCATGGTTGCTAATTCAAATTGTGTTCATAGCATGGGAAGAGACCAAGGATGTGTAGTTCTGGGGTCTAAGAGGTAATCCATGCTTGGAAGCTAAGTATCACAAATTCTGGTAGATAACTAACAAAAGAAGATAGATAGAAACTAACATAGAGTTCTTTCTGTACGGATGAAGGATTCAGAAATGCATCAAGGATACATGGGACACATTTCACCACAACTGGTAGATTCATATACCTTGATTGTGTGGTTTTGGGAAGACTGACACCATATCTATATACAATAAAATAAGGACTTGAGAGAGGAATGGGTCCATACAAAGTACAAGATCACAAAAGAAGACATCCACCTGATCATGTAGGATTGGGATCCAAATTGGAAGGTTCCTATGAATGGAATAGAGATGGAGCACCCTGACAATGACGCAAAATAATAGGTTAATGGAAGGGGCAGTGAAGAGGTAAAAGAAATAGAATATGCACAAAAAATAGTCCTAAAAGAATGGAAAAAGAGGAAAGACAAGGATAAGGGGCCAACACCAAATGCCAAAAATAAGATGAAAGCCCAAAAATAATCTTCTATCTACACCTCAGTAGATGATGATATTGATAAAATCGACTATCAAGTGAGGGATGTTGCAGATGAAGTAGTTGATAAATCCTCATGAAAAAATAAGAAATACACCGGCAGGTGTAGGAACAATTAAAAACACTGCAACAAATCTTAGAATAAGCAAGGATAACACAAGAGTGAAGATTCAGTGAAGAAGCATAAAATATCCCGACTAGGGAAGTAGGGACCACCACTTCCTAACTTTCATAGATGTTAATAGAGAGTAGAGTGCTGAAGATCTCACCAAATGTAATTGAGTTCCCCACGCCTGATATGAAAGAGTAGGTACAATGATTAACTCACCTGGACTTAGTCATTTCACAGATACCAACAATAGTACTACAAGGCTTGCACATCGATATTGCGTAGGAAATATGGCTCTGTGTAGAGTCAACATCAAATAAACTGGTGAAGGTAACAACATAGAAGACAAAGTTGCAACAAGATTATACAACTTATTTAAAAGAGAAGAGCATGGTTGAGTGTTATAGTACAAAATTTCACACCTATGCATTTGTGCCATGGCCCAACCCTTTACCAATGCTTGCTAGAATTTTCCCCCAAAATACCTCTCAAAAATCATTTAAAAAGAATGCCCTAAGAGCATATCCATGGGTTTTCCTAGTGTAACACGGGGAAATACACAAATTTCCACACTGCACCCCGCGGATGCCCTTATAATTTGTGAAAAATAAAATAATTCCATGTTTTTGGGCGAGTTTTTCAGTTGGGATCATTTTCCAACAACCCTTTCCCATACTTAACAAAATCCAACTCCCGAATCCTCTTTTGGAATATATAAAACAATCATGGAGGGATAAGGAGAGGTCAAGTAATTTTATGCAAAGTTATGCTGCCAACATCTAACAAGCCTCCCTTCCCTATAATTCTCTGAGTAACATCCCCTATAGTCTGGAAACTCCTTTTCCAACACTTCTTTCTCATGTTATATGACTATAGGGTGTCTCCCTATCCCTATCCGAGTCATTGAAGGAAGATTACATTGGTTGATTTGATTCTTGAGGATTCCTAGAGGAACCCATATAGTTGGCTTCAATACGGTGCCTAAAGGTTGGATGAGGTTGTAACTTACCTTTTCCACTTGCTGATAATAAAAGAGTTTGTTTTCCCTCATATTTTGTCTTCAATGTATGTTTATACTTACTTTGCATATGACATATACTATGAAAATGATTTTTATTTCATAACTACTGATCCATAATATATTTGCAGAATGAAATGAATATAGATTATTATCAAAAGATTCTTAACATAGAATAAAAGATATACAATAAAACTGGTTTCTATTCAATAAGGAAATAAGTTGAAATTGTACAATGCAGTGGAAATAAGATTGCTAGAATGGTGGTGGCTAATCTCTGAGAAGAGATGCGACGACTGCACTCATTCATAAGAATATGATTACAATGAGGCTTTGAAGGCCTTTTTTCAATAAACAGGAATGTCAAAAACCCTAGACATCCAAAAACCTAACCCTAGGAGAAGAAGCTCCAAAAGTCATGTGGGCCCCGTCTAGGTAAGTTAGTACATAAACTTCCCGGGGTTGTAACTTTTTCATACAATATCCATTTTAGGTGCATGATAGACCGTTGGAAAGGTATATCCAAGGAATACACATTCTAAATGTGTTGAACCCTAAAAACATTGTTTAGGGCCTCAAAATGGCCCCGCAAGTCATGGACTTGAAAACTAGGGAAAAAATGGCCAAATTGGAAAACTGCCAAAATGAGCCAGTTGGAATAGGTGGGAGGCCAAAAAAATCCATATGGATCAATCCTCCCCACTTAGGAAGCAATGAAATCCATTGCGTTGAGTTCCCCATCAGAGGAGGAAATTTCTGTTGAATTTGGCCCCAAGTGAGCCACTTGCCTTGGTGCAGGAGCTGCCCTGCTTTGACAACTCAATAAAGTTGGATCCTTTCCTGGTGAGTGCCCTTGATTTGTTTGTCCAAAATATGATCATTGGATTACTTTTTTATGAATTTGGGGTTGATATCTGTTGGTTTCAGTTGTTCTTCTATCTCTAAGGTGTAGAATAATGGTGGGAAATACGATCGAAGGATATCCACGTTGAACATTGGGTGCAAGCCAAGAAAAGGAGGAATGTTTATATTGAAATCATTATCACCCACAACCTTGGTGATTGTGTATGACCCATAATGGATTGGGTGAAGCTTCTGATGGGGTTCTGTAAGGCTCTCTTTCTGCAAGTGCAACCAAAATTTTTCTCCCACCTGAAACTTATGTGGCACCCGGTGTTGATCATGGCGCTGCTTGTACTTATCATTGGACTTCTGTAGGATATCCTAAACCTGTTGGAGGATGTGCTAGATCCGCTCAATGAATCGAGTGGCTTTGTCAACTTCAATTGGAGCAGGCGATGAGTCGACCGAGGTGACGGCAAGGGGTAGTTTTTGGGCCCTTAGTTTTTGGGTTAGAAGTTGTGCAAGGAGGACTATTGTTACAATTTTGGTTAAACATGAGTTGCACAAGCTACAAAAGAGATGGATAGTGGAGCAAGGAAAGAAAAAAAGATGGTTGAGAAAAGGGACAACACAACACCAACGAGGCAAAGGAAGTTACAAAAAAACAAGAACAATAAAGCATGTGGAGTCTAAAGCCATAATATCCCACTCAGCCTATATGTATGAGATGCATATGATTGTAAAAGGGTTGGGTGTAGTTGGTTGGTTGTAGGGTTTTTTAATAGTTGGTATAGAGGCCACAGACAGACTAAAGGTTATGTGATTGTAATTTGTATACATTTTTGGGGAAAAGGGTAGATATATCTCTGTGACATGAGTTCAGAGCCAGAAGCTTGTAACAAAGCACTGATTTGTATCTTTGAGATTGTATCTAAGAAGATCTGTTGATAATATATATGGAAGGACCTAAAATTTTGAAATTACTGTGTCATTCTGTGTGTATTCTTATGAATTGTCTCTTTATAGTACTTCTTTATGTTTGATAATATCAATGAGTTGTCTCTTTTTACAAATTCTTCCGCACTTGATTGTCTTTATTTACAGTATGAATGTATTCAAATATGTTTTGTGGTTAGTTTGTCTTGCACAAGGTTATGGTGAATCTTGAAGATTCTGGAACCCACCTAAGTATTCTCCTTTCCCTTCCCTATCTTCTTGTCTTGGTTGCGCTTCGGGTGAGAATTATTCTGTTTAGAGGAGATGAAAATTCCAGTGCTCTAGACTACTCGGTGCCTTTTGTTGGTAACATGAGAAGGACCCTGGCCTGATCAATTTCGCACCAACAAAATGATTCTATTGCCAGGACCTGCGTTAAAAGGGAACCTATAGGGAGAATTCTTCCACAGATTCATAGATCCGATATTCACCAGTGGTGGGAGAGAAATTGTGACACCTTCATAGAGAAATAAGCAGAGTTGATGTGAAAAATCTGTGAAAGATACATGAGAGGTTGTCTTTTACTCAGAAATATCGAGCGACCCACATGAGATTTTTTGGGTTAAGTTCCCGGAAGAACGTTTCCATTAGATAGATAGGCTCCAAGAAGATCCAGAATTCCAAGAACATGTCAAGAAGACCTACGCTTGGGATAGTTAAAATATTGCGACACTTCATCGGTTGGATCATCCAGTAATGTGAACGATCTATTTTTGGGTCATTACAACATTATAAGGATACATTATCGAGTTTTCAGCTGAGAATCATCAATCTTTTTCACTAGAAGAAGCGGATTTCAAGAAATACGCAAGGGGAAGACTGTCGAGAGAAATTTCCCTGTGGATTAAGGTTTTCTTGATGGAGGAGGGCATGTTGAAGATGTCCTCGATTGATATGGTAGTGTAAACACTCTCGCTTTGGTTGAGGTGAGTTTGGGGTGGAGTCATGGCCAGAGAGAGGGGAGAGGGTTGTTTGACAAATGGGGGAGAAACAAGAAATGGACTCAAGAGATGAGAGAGCCTTGAAAAGAGCCACCATAGTTGAGAAGTGGTGGCACAGTAAGATAAAAAAAGCAGTAAAACAATATAAGAAGTTTCGGAAATAAGTTGGAATAGGAGAATTCGAGGAAGGACAAATGGAAGAGTTGCGAAAGATGAGAAGACGGGAAAGATTGGCCATTTAAAGATTAAATGAGAGAGAAGCGCAAAGAGAAAGAAGTCCCCAAGAGGGTGGAAAAGAAGGAGAAGGTGTAGAAGAATAGGAAAAGGAAGCCGACATGGATCTTGAAGAAGAAAGATAATATTCATCCTCAATGCCAGGAAAGATCGAGAACTTGGTTGAAGATACCACTCCAAAGGATGAGAATGAGACCCCCAGATCAAAGAAAATCACCTCAAAGCTAGTGGCACTAGCCCCACATCACCCATACCCCAAGTGTATTTTATACAAGTGGTAAATTATATAGTACCTTCTTATGCTATTCCTGTTCCATTATAGTAAGTCAGTTAGCCACAACTAGGAAGCGTGAATACTAGGAGGATATTGGGATCCCCTGGTAGATTGCAAAAGGACTATTAGATTTTATCTTGGTAGGAGTAGTAAGATCAGAAATGGATGGTAATGTGTGATGTTCCATTGCTCGATACCCATAATTTTTGGGTAAGGGAGACGAGGATGTTGAGAAACATTGGTTCTTATGTGAAGCAACCTGGAGTTCCAGAGGGACTCTAGATGAAAATAAATTGGTTGAGTTCCACACTACCTTGAGAGGTCATGAAATCAAATGGTACATGAAGGTTATTGAGCCAGGGGTGCCAAGGATGCAAGGTCAATCGTTCACCCTTGACCAGGTATGAACAAAATTCATAGCGAAGTTTCCTCAGTAAAAAAAACAAGCTCTGTCTGAGTTGCGCAAAATAAAACAAAGGGAAGGTGAATCAGACTGGGAATACAGTCAGAAGTATCAAGATTCTATAGGGAGGTTAGCGCATCTGATCCATGAGGAACATAAAAGAGAATGGTATATCTAGGGATTTATACGTCTAGCATGGATTCCATTAACAGAACAATGGATAGCTACTTTGACATATTCCTTGGAACAATCAATGAAGATTGAAGCCATGATAGGATATCTTGGGAGCCTAAGAGTGACGAGAACCCCAACATATGAAAATTTGGTGAAAATACAAGGGAAAATATCAATGCTTACAGAAAATATTCAAGAATTGACGATACCCAGACCATGATCACCACAAGTCTGGTGTACCAGATGCTACACAGAAGGACATCTGGTGAATGAATGTCCAAGGATGAGGGGGGTGGAACCGCCTCAGAATCCAATGGGACCCTCACCATGACCCACGAGAGGAGTTTCGCAAGTATCTGTGAATTTACGATTCCATACCCCAACCCCATATCATGTTTTTCTAGGTAATCATGTAGCGCCTTCAGTTGAGTATTGCAATATTTTCTGAATCCATGGGAATGGGACAAGGCAGTGCCCCATTATTCAGAAGTATTCAATAGTATCAAATACTTTGCATTGTGATTTTTTTGCACCTACACACATGTTACAAATCAATGTAGAGCATTGGATGCACTTGTGGTCAGACTGGATCGAACATCATTCAAGGTGAATGAAACCCCTCAGGGACCAGGAAGAGGTCGAGGAGGTGGAGATGGAGGAGACCTCAGAGGAGGAAGAACCGGGGGAAGAGGACCAAGTATAGGATACAACTGTGATGAGCAAGACTGCATGGCTAGATATTTTCCTCACCCAAGGCGACCATGGTGCTCTCATTGCATAACTAATGGGAATGCAACTGAAGACTTCCCAGAGCTAATTACAAAATGGGAAGATCGGTTATGTCAACGAGGAACTAATATTATCAATTCAGAGATAAAGAGAGTCATTAAAGGACAAGTACCCAACCTTAATATTGTTACTCAAGGAGGGGAAAAGGCTAGCGTAGATGTTGATAATTTAGCCCAGATCTAGAAATAAACGCCTAAGGAGGACTTGTATGAATCAATATGATCCTCTCAAACATAAGCTATTATTTAAAAATGCAATAGAAGTATTCCAGAGTATCCTTGGCCCTGACTTGCAAGAAAAACCCATTCATCCTATTGTTTATCCTAGGTTCTCACAATTCCTTGCTTCACCCCTTGCACCTATAAACCCTGTAGTCCCAATGATACAACCTGAGCAACCACAAAATGTAGTTGACCTTTGGTTTCAAATACTTTATGATATTCTTGGGAATGACCAGTTGACAAAAAAGTTGCACAATTCCCTATACCTAGTCCTAGAAACTGAAGAATCTCTAGAACCTAGAATAAGGACTAATCTCCCTGAGAAGAATACCCAAAGAGTGAAAAGAAGGAAAGTGCGGAATGGAAAAGAGTTTATATTAGCAACCCAATTCGATGAGTTTGAGATTAAGTATGTTATGTTAGATCTAGGATCTGATGTTAACATACTACCTAAAAAGACTTGGGAAGCTCTAGGAAAACGCCAATTGACATATTCTCCAATCCAGCTAATAATGACCAATTGGTATTATATTTTTCCAATAGGAAGACTGGAGAATGTGGAAATAGATGTTGCAGGAGTAAACACTGTAGTTGATTTTGAGGTGATCGAAATCATGGGGGATAAGGACCCTTATCTTGCACTACTTGGTATTGATTGGAATTATGATAACTATGTGGTGATTGACCTAAATAAAGACACTATGAAATTTGAGGCAGACGAAATAAAATTGGTTCAACCCTTGGATCCGTATGTAGGCCCTTGATACACAAAGCCAACAGACAAAAATATGGAAGGAGAGGACTTGGATCAGTTGTACGTTGTAACAGCAAGAATAAAAGAAGACTACATAAATCCTACCATTGATGGATCAGTGAGTTGGAGGAGCATACAATCAGTGGACGAAGATTTAGAACTGGAATTTGAAAGTTGGCAACAAGGTTCATATGAAATATTTTCAAGAAGATGCACAACTGTCAGAGAAACTAGATGGGTTGTGTTATCACTCCAGGGAACTACTTAGGGTCGTAAGCTAAGTATGCCTGGTAACTTAAGAATTGAATATTTTTAGTAAGTGGATCAATGGGATACCAATAAAGCACAATGAAGAGATTTACTTATCAGAATATCTTAATGAACCAGTGCTTTTAGAAACTGTTAATCAGATGCAATATAACAAGGGAGGTATGAAGAATACTATTCAGATAACCAAATACATGTGAAATGCAGGGTCAGATAACCAAGTACATTGGAATGCAGGGTCATACTAAACAACAAGGATTCTTTCATTCAAGTTCATGAGCATAAAGCTGAGCTAAACTTAAACAAAATACAGAATAGAGAGATGCATGAAAAGTCTGATAACAGTAGCAAAAGAAGACTGTGATTGTATTAGGATAAGCAGTCAATACATATGGCCAAATTCTCTCCAGAATCGAACCCTAGGTTCATGTT
>JASDQU011443765.1:5316-23597 GCA_032191745.1 Picea mariana
TTTTTACAATATGACACACCATGCCCAATATACATAACAACAACAAGTTCCCTAACATAAAAAAAACAACCATATGGTGGCCTAGATATAAAATGGAATTCATTAGTCACTCATTGACCACTTCGACCCTCGTCACCCTCAAGAGAATCCTGGAAATCGATTTTTCTTCTCTTGCTCGAAGAAGAACCTCGAGTGGTTTTGTGCCTGGGTGTGGTTTGTCGCTTTGGAGATTGAAAAAAGAAAAAACATTGTTATAAGTTTTTTTTCACAATCAATTAAAAGACTTACAAAATGATACTTTGTAATTCAATATAAGACGACTCATTGCAGATGCTACTTCCACGACCATAATCTCTTAGTGATGCCACCCTATATCAGTTATAAGGATCAAAGAATGAAATTTAAACAAATAAGAAGAAAATCAATTCCATTCATGATATACAAAAATTGATCATCAACACATTATCTCACCATGAATATCTCAAGCATCGATGGAGAGTTGTTGGTAAGTGGAGCACTTTGTTGTACAACCTGCTCTGAGGAAATATCTACTGTGGAAACCTCGATGGATGTCGCATATGGAAATGGTGGTGGGGTTGGGTGGCATATGGGTGCATCCACTATGGATGGATGTGATGGAAGAGCTAGTGCATATGGGTGACTTGTGGGCGCATCCACTGAGGATGCATCAAATAAGAAAGATATCGGGGCTAGGCAGCGATGAACCCCCACGGGTTATACAAGCGATAAAATAACATCTAGACTGGAAATAGGTAACCCAAAATCCATGGTCGACTGTCCAAAAACTAAATTAGCACTGTAACTAGCGAAAATATCAACATCCTACACACATATTAATAATATTGTTACTAAGTACCAGATAGTAAAATCCAGCAACACAAATACAACAAATTTGAGATTTAAGCATGATTTAACTCAACACATGATACCTTTGAGGCAAGTGACTTGTCCATCCCAGGTGGACATTGATCAACATCACTTGGTCCCGCAAGTTATAGAAACACAAGAACATTATAAATTTTAGGATGAAAGAAAATAAAGAAATCACTATGGTGAATTTATCAAATGTGACAGATACCTGTGTATGCAGACCACCAAAAGAGAAGGCTATCTCTATCATTGCATCAATGATGTAAAAACACACTGGTGCATCTATCGGCGTAGAGGGTCTACTATTCAGGTGTAGCAACTACAAAACATCACACAATAAAATATTGAAATAAAGACAGATAATACCATATAAATATATAATGATGAAGAATGTAGAGATGGTTAAGATACTAACCTCCTCCATGAAGCTTTGGTGTCCAATGGCCTCTATAAGCCCATAACATTTCTTCTTGCAACCCAAGCATCTGTGAGGTTCACATGGACAACTGTTATTTCCATGTGCCCTCTTCTCATTGCACTTTACTTTGGGGGTTGAAGGTTCGACCCCTCTATCAATGTCACTGACAGACACCTCATCTCGAGATAATGCAACAAAGCTACCATGTTGCACTAGGCTCTGAGTCAAGGACGATAGAACAACATGTGCCTACTACAATCCCTCTGCAACAAGAGGATATTGGGCATGGGGGTTAGGCCTTCACCTAGAGGGATGAGGACCTAATATGCTATCACTTCTAGCATGCTCTCGGTCCTGGGAAGACCTTAGACCCACCCCCTGGAAGTCACCAATGTTGAAGTACTTGACATGGTGACCCAAAACAAATTTTGGCTAAACTTTTCTCAAACAATATACAGGCACCTCCCTGTTATTGCAGGGAGGTGCATCAAATACGATAAACCACATATCCATCTAGTTTTGAATAATTTATGGGTGGATGCGCCAATGAATACAAATGCATATCTTGGTGACAGGTGGTTGTTGTGTAGATCAAGAATCAATAAAAAGTGACATTAGATCTTGTTTTGTAATACCCAAGTCTATAACTTGGTTTCTATCCAGTCGAGTCATGTCATACTTAAACATTCTAGCCGTGTATTCATAAATAGAATTTAATTTCCCTTGGGCACTTATAATGGACCTCACAATGATGTCTAATGAAGTGGGAAAGGACTCTAGGCTAGGTTCTATGGTTCCCCTTAAATCATTGGCAAGTGATCTCAAAGTAGCCAACCCCTCATTAATCTATATGTTTATGTTTGGTGGTTGTGGTGGGTTGGGGTTTTGCTCACCTTGGTTTACTTGTGGGTAATTTTTATTGTCTCTGGGTTCCATTTTAATAATATTTTTTGCAATTTAATAAGGAAATTTAATAAGTGCACTCATGACAAAGATATTACAAACAATAATTTCATTTTATCCCAACAAAATCATTAACATAATTTTGTGTTAAAGAAAGAAAAACTATGTGTTATCTTTACAATGAACTTAAAAAAACACTATACAAAATTAATGAATAGTTAAGAGATAACAAAGGAGGAGACAAAGAAAACAAGAGAGGAGACAAAGATAACATAGGAGGAGACAAATATAACAAGAGAGGAGACAAAGATAACAAAGGAAATCAAGCATACCTGGGTGGAGAAGGACACAGTGGCAAGATCCTGAGATTTTTTCCTCCTTTGCTCCTCTTTTCTTGCTCAAATAGAGAAAAATGCAAGCCACGGTGTGCAAATGGGAACAAAACGTGCCCACGGTCCCTTAAAAAATGAGCACAACAGGAACGTGTGTGCATTCCTAGGAAGACACATGCGTTCCTACCAACATGCCTATGTGGCATGCTAAGTGGAGGTTCAGGCTTTTTCGAACCTCTGACATCAAGAACGCATACACATTCTTTCTTATCCGATCGAGGCTTTCCTTTACTTATCCCCTTCGGGAGGTAGGCAGTGACCAAGGTGTAGTCGAAGTCCCTGGGGACACTGTCATGATTCACTGCATCAGCTAGAGGTGGGATGTAGTCGGACATGATGGAAGGGATTAACTTTGCATTTGCCAAGTCATCTTGATGCTTGGTTATTTTCTCATCTATAGCTCGAGATGGTCCGGATCCATGAGAAGTCGAAGGGGAGGCTTGGACTCCTCATGTCGATGAGGCTTAAACTCCTGTGGACATCACTCTCTCTGCCATTAGATCGATTAAAATTTCCTCTACTGACTTTGCCACAACGCTGAGCTCATCTAACATGCACGGTCGATATCAAGTATCTAGGGCTGATGAACAATTTCTCTATGCAATAGAATGGATGGCAAGGTCTCAATAATCACAACATAGTAACAATGAGTTCTCTTATTGGCTCAAATACAATTTGTGAAAGTGTTCTTGGTGCAATAGTTGACGGGATAAGTACACAACGATGTAATGGATCCTTCCAATGGACAAGAAGCCTTCATCAATGCAATTTTGTCCATTATGACGTGGTCCCAATGGTCTGATGGTGAGCTTTATGATCATAATTGTTGTTCTAACCGTTCAGGAACGTCAATCTAATGGTTAGAATGACTCCAATGGTCATATTTCTCTGCCATGGCGAAGTGCCAATCTGATTTTCTCTGATATTCTGGCGAAGTTTGAATTCTGAAGACCTTCCTTCTGCGAAGTCTTCTCTATAACTTCCTATAATTTCTCCAACTTTGATTTCTTCTTGCTGAGCTTTCTAGCTTTCTTCCCTGTGATCTGCATTATGGGGTTCCTCTTTCCCTTCTGATTATTATCTCCTCTTGGCATAGTAACTTCGTGTTGTTGATGGTATTTTGTAGTGTTCAAGGCCAATACTTCTTCTCTGTCTCGGGTAGGTGCTCTACTCTCTTGTACAGACAGGCGTTTCAGGTCTGCTTGTGTTCTTTCAACGACATCCAGATTTTTGGTCCTCAGTAGCTTCGACTGGTTTTCTTGTTCTTCCAGTAACTGTGATATTCTCTTAGCCATGAAGTCTCTTAGTTCTTTCTTTTTTCTGTTCTATAGATTCCTCTTCTTGTTTCCTTCGGATATGATCTTTCTCAATACAGGTTTTTCCTAGTAACATAGAAAATGGGGTATTGTTCTCAATAAATTTAACAACCTCAAATTCTTCTTCTGTTGAAGTTCCATGAGCACTCATAGATGTCTAGGTAAGTATTACACATAGGGTTATCAACTTTCTTCTAAATAATCCTATTCCTCCCAATGAAGGAATCATAACAGGCTTTCCTAAAATTTCCCAAATTCTTTCTGTCATAATATTCACTTGTGTTTTCTCATCCAAAACGCAGTCTCTGTCAAAGTCTCATATTATTGTTTCTATGCATTCTTTCTCTTTGAAGATCTCTGATAAGTTGATATTTCTGTGGTCATTCAGGGTTTCTTTCATTTGTAGTAATACAATCTCTAATTCTTTCTGGGGTTCTTCCATGGTATCAGTTTCTTGGTCTTTCTCAGGGTTTTCTTGTCTCATATTCATTTTTTCAAACTTAGCAATCATTCTAGGGAAATCCAGAACGTCATGGTCCATAGATTTACAACAAAGAAAACTAGGTCTTTTATCAAGGCAATCCTTAGAAAGATGGCCCAACCTTCTGCAACTGTAAAAAAGGGTTAATGATGTCTTCCTCTTAAATGATCCCCAACCTTTCTTGTACTGTGCACTAGGATCGTGGTAGCTAACCTACAGAAAATTCTTCCTAGGATCATGCATCCATTTGTTAGTCCAAACATTATTTCTATGCATAGGAATAACATATCTTTCATTATTTCTATAAGATATATTCATATCAAATCTTCTTTCTTCTAATTGTGCCCTAGTTTTTAGACTAGGACAAAATTTATCAAGCGTACCTAGATCCATACTTTTGAAACAAAAAATTCCACTTATCTTATCGTTATAAAAGCACAAATATTTCAGATCTTACCTCTTTAATAAAAAAAATTCATTGATCTTACCTCTATCAGAGCACAAAGCTTTCAGATCTTACCTCTTTTATTCAGATCTGCCTCCTTTCTTAGCACAAAACTTTGTAATTCAAGTAGAATACTACGCACTAAAGAAATGGATCTACGCACAGAGCTTTCTTTATTTTCTTCAGTTCCCAACAGTCACAGTTTCAGGTCGCGGCAATGTAACCATTTGTTGGCACAGGGGCAGACAACACTTCAACAATGCACCAACAAAATCCTAACTATTATCCCTTTCAGAAACACCTGTGAAGCAGATGAAGTCTCACCCGAGGTAGAGGCAGGGGTGGTTGCAGGACTCTAGTGTCTGCAGCCTTAGCTAGGACACAGATCTGTGATTACAATAATCTAACAAAGCACCTATCAGTTTCCATTCATTAGTAATTAACCTTTGTCTACAACGTAGATAAACCCTAATTATAGCACAACGCAGTATTCAACAAGATTCAACACATTCAAGCACTAAGCATATTAACATAGATCTGATCTAGCATCTTATTCACATCATTAGGCACTAAGCTATCATATTCATATAAGCATACATCATTGCACTAAGCATTAATCATATGAAACATAAAGAAACCATAATGGACAAAGCAACCATAACACAGGATATATGTGGTTCACCCCCAGCCTGGGGCTACGTCCACAAACTCTTCGTCTTCTTTGTTATCTTCTGTCAATCATCTACATACACAGAGCCATAAGGTCCTACTTTCCATAGGGCTGGAGATCTACGTCCACCTTGTCAGATCCTCCTTCCTTGATCTAGGTTACAGCACAAAGCCTTTACACAATCTCTTACAATCACTTGCACTTAGTCGTGCAAGTCTCACATAGTATGCACAAAGCATGTACAACTATCACTTGCACTTAGAACAATGGACTTCACTTGCCCTTTTTCACTTAGCATAACACCACACACACTACTTACATCGCCTAGCTTTCTATTTATACATTACAAAATGGGCCTAAACATGGGTAAACCCATGGATCGACATCCCCATACCCGTTACATAAGCCCAAAACCCAAAAAGCCCTAAAAAGGGGTCGAGATCCTACAATATCACTTCGACTTGCACTCTGCCTTCAACAGCCTGTCGAAGTCCCAAAATAGGTCAAACCTGACCAAGGATCTCTAAAACTTGGTCAAGGGCCAACACTCCTGCATTGGGTTTCCACATAAAAAATACTGGTGTATTGTGCATGTGTGTGATTGTTCATTGTTTATCTTTTATTTACTCTACACCTATTGGATGCTAATGTTATATTGGTCATAAATATAAATAACACTTACATACTTTGGCTAAAAAGATTACAATTGCTCTATTACTGATTCACCCCCCCTCTCAGTAATCCAACATTCTGTTGGGCACTGGATTGGGGGTGAATCTCTGCGATTAAATATAAGCCCCATTATTGGAAATGAGCTTCAAATTTGATAGGAATTAAAGTTAAGGTAGGGAGGTTTTTCTTTCCATCAAAATGTTGGCATTGTCTGCAAGCTCTAACCCTTGCATTTACATCAGTGAACAATTTTGGTCAATAACATCCTTCCCTTAGGATTTTTTAAGTTGTTTCTCTCCAATCATGGTGTCCTCCACATATTCCTTTGTGAAATTAATCAATGACACCTTCTCTTTCATACTTTGTCAGGAAACTTAACAAAAAACACAAAGGGTCCTTCCAATATAACTTAACATCAACAATGCCATGTTTGATTGCATGTAGTTTTAATGTTATTTCCTTGGAAGGAGTCATATCAATAGGGCATTGAAGAGTAAGAATGTATGACACTATATTTTTATACCAAGAAGAGGAAGAACATTTTTCATCTATTTGAATTGATAACACTTGATCATCAATTTCTTCAATATCTGGGAGAGGATTTTCAGACTCAAAGTGATTTATTCCAAGAGATCTAAGATTTGATTTAGCAAGTAGTTTTTGTAAACCTTTTCCTTTTACTAAATTAGTTGGTTTTATTTCTAAATCATATTCATGAATTGTTTCCAACCATTTTACCCTTCTACCATCACTATTAGATTGAATTAGGATGTCTTTGACTATACTGGTGGGTACATATGTTATCACTTTGGAATGTAATACATATCTCCTGAAAGCCTTAAGTGCCTTTACCATAACGTAAGACTATTTTTCTAAAATATCATAGTTAGACTATCCATCCCTGTGGATTTTACTAAAAAAGGTAATAGGTTCCTCATATCCCTCACTATCTTTTTGTAAAAGCACTGTTGCAATTGTGTGTTCGGATGCAAAGGAAAAGATTAAAAATTCTTTTGAATAATCAGGACTTACCAACACTGGTGCTTCTCCTATGGATTTTTTGACTTGTTGAAAATATTGCTTATCTTTTGTTGTCCATTTCACCTCATTATCCTTCCTCAACATATATGTGATCAGTTTCATAATTTCAACAAAATTTGGAATAAACCTTCTCAAGAAATTGATTCTTCCTAAAAATGACTGAATTTATTTTTTGTTTCTTGGTATATTGATCTTATCAGTGTCTTCAACTCTTTTCTGATCAACTTTAATTCCATATTTTGATACAATATGTCCTAACAACTTTCCTTCTTGCATGGAAAAATGAGATTTCTTAGGATATACAGACAAAACAAATTTTCCTCATTTATCGAATGTTTGTCTGAGATGTTTCAAATGTTTTGCATCATAATTAGAAAAAATTACCAGATCATATAAATAAATGAAAAAAAATGTATTTCTCTCACCAATAAAATCTATATCCATGTCTCTTTAAAAAGTTGCATCTACATTCATCAAACCAAATGGCATTTTTTCATACATAAAATTTCCCCATGGAGTAGTAAATGTAGTTTTTTCTTTATCATTTTCATGGACAACTATTTGATTATACCCTGAAAATACATCATTCATAGAAATTATATTTTCCTCAACTACCTTTTCAAGAATATGATCCATTTTCATAAAAGGGTAATTATCTTTTAGCGAAGGTCGATTTATTTTTCTAAAATCAACACATAGTCTTATCCCCCCATTTTTCTTTCTGACATGAACGAAATTAGCTACCCATTCAGAGTATCTAAGAGGTACGATAATTTTTGCATCAAGAATTTTTTTAACCTCCCTTTCTATTATAGGCAAGAGAATCAGATTTATCTTTCAATGATTTTTCTTGAAAGGCTTGACACATGGTTTTAAATGAATCTTATTCTCTATAATAGAAGTATCATAAGTTTTAATATCTTCATAGGAACATGCAAAAACATATTTATATTCCTTAAGCAATTCAACATATTGTTTCTTCAGTTCAATGGGAAGGTATTTATACAACTTGACAAGGTTTGGATTTTCATTATAACCAACATTACAATCTTCGATTTCTTCTGGTTGAGGCTGCAAAGTGGATTTCAAAGGGATATAATTTTGATCAAACAATCTTTCTAAAGGAATGATGTCTTTTGGAATCTAATTATTTTTTAACAAAAGAATCTTATGATTTTCAATCTTATCTTTGAACTTCGCTTGAGTTTATCCTTCTTTCATAATCCAAGCTAGATCATTTTTATTTTCTTGATCAATATGTGTTTTGGAAAATTCATCCACCATCTCCAGAAATTGTTTTATTTGTTCATCATCTTCAAATATTTTCCAATAGTGAAAATTATTAGGAATTGAAGGTTTATGTCTCATCTCAATATGATACTTCAATTTCATAATAGTGGGTGGAAAGAAAGTACTTGCAGCTCTAGCTAATGAATCTTCTTGTTGATTATGAAATCTAGGTATAACATGAATGCTGAAATATAGGAAGAAACTTTAAATCAAATCACATGCACAATTTTTGTAGGATATCATTCTAGGATGATTAGATAGATATCCTTGTCTGATATGTTTAACAATAAGCTATGCATCCCCATATACTATCAAGTGTTTAATTTTGAGCTTTCTAGCATTTTCTAATCCTAAAATTAAAGCTTCATATTCACATACATTGTGTGTGTAATCAATATCAAACTGCAATCTATAATGAAATGGAATGTAATACTCATCATTTGATTCCATGAATAGTACTCCATCTCTTGCTCCTTCCAAGGAAGAGGCACTATTAAAAACAAAATCCACATTCCTTCTCTAATATTTACTTTTTCTTCTGGATTTTTTTTTTTTCATTTTCATTCTCTCTACAAGCCTCAAAATCATCATCAATAGATAAAATACAATTTCCTAAATCCTAATCAGTGAGATAGACTGGATAATTATTAGGGTTTTGTGGATCACTCACTGTGTAGGCCAGTCTAATCTCTATGTATAATCTTGAAAATTGTCCACCAAAAATAGGAATCATGGAAGATTGCATATCTAACTGTATTGATCCTCCTAGCTTTGCACCCCCAAGATCTTGATAAAAACATGCCATATTTTGCATGTACATCGGCTACTATCACATCCATAAGAATACTTTTGACTGGGATTTGGGATAAATTTACAACTAAATCCTTTATCATACCCAGATACTTAACTTTCCTGGAATCAAAAGAGTATAAGTCTTGATAAGGTATAGTAATTGTCAAGCCCAATTTATCCATTATTATTTGTGGCATCAAATTGTGAGAAGCACATGAATCTAGCATAAAATTATGTAATAAATGATCATGCATAGTAAGAGTGATATAAAATGGAGCCACAAAATCTTTTTCATTTTCAATATGAGGTAGAAACATGATTGTTGGACACTCATCTTATAGATTGATGACATCAACTTGACTTTCTACATACATAAAATTTATTACTTTTGAAATATGTTTCTTATAAACCAGATTCTTAGAAAGTTCTATCAAAGGGACTGAAATCTTAATCTTGTTCAATTTATTCTCCAGATTGAAAGTGCTAAATAATATTTATAACTCTTTAGTCTTCACTTCTTTGTGTCTTAGTTTGTGTTTCTGTTGTTTCGACCTTCTTTTTTTGAACTACTAATGTTTCAGCTGATGGTTTTGAGACTAAAGCTTCATTTCCTTTATTCTGTACCAAAACCTTTTTCGGTGGATTTGAAGTAGAATTATCATCTCTTGGCCTTAAATCATATTTATTATGCAGCTCATCCAATATCGAATCAGTGAGATCTTTGTATTGTGAGGTAGGCTCATCAAAGTTATCGGTATTTTTCTCATCAAGTAATGGTATATTGTTCGTAGTCTTGTTGAGTTAAATGAGATTCGCTATCATCATCGATTAGATTGTTTATTTCCTCATCAAATTCATCATACCTTTGAACTTCATCTCTTTGTATTAAATTCTATGTTTTAAGAGGAGCTTGAATTTTTTCATCCACATTCTTAATTTGCCTCTATTGAATTTGGGGATTTATATTGAGTTTTCTCCTAAATTGATTTTTATTTCTGACATAGGGTTCAGGTTTGTCTTTCTCCATTTCCATCTTGGATATTTTATTTGATAAATATTTAATAATTTTATCCATTTCCTCCATTTTCTCATCTTGTGTATTTCTCCCAGAACCAGAAGGTCCTCCTAGTTCTTTAAATCTTCCAGGTTCCCTAATTCCAACTTCGGCCTTTGTTTTTAGTTTCCCTGATGCCATCATATTAGACTCAATTTCAATAGCATCATCTTGCATCCTGGATAATGTTGTAGCTCTTCTTTCTCTTAAAAGTAACATGAAGTCAGATTCAAATGCCCCTGCAAAAGTAACTTTAGCAGCCAACTCGGAAGGCTGAACTTCAGCTGGGATCTTGCTATATAGTTTATTAATTCTTTGGATAAATTCAGAAATAACTTCAGAGGACTTCTTCCTTAAAGAACCAAATTCAGTGAAATAATATAGGTGATATTTTTTCTCACCCCACTGTCTCAAGAAATCAACTTCTAAATCATCATATGTTTCTATGGAACCTACAAGAAGTCCCCTAAACCAAGCTATGAATTGAACCTCAAAAGTCTGTACAAACAATCTCATGTAGACGTCTTCATGTTCAATGCCAAGTATATCATCAAATTGATTGAAAAAAGCTATATGTTCCATGGTTGTTAAATCCCCTTCTCCCATAAATTTAGCTAATCTTTTCATATAGTTATCAGGTAAATCATGTAACTTTGTTGGAAGGGATAATGGGATGTATCTAGAAGCTACTTTGGAAAATATCCCAGGGGGAGGTGGTGGTGGATTTACCTGTCCATCGCTTACACCTCCGCCTCCTACACCAGCCATTGTAATTTTTGGAGATGAAGTAGGAGGAGTGTAATGAAGATTATCAAAGATTTCGAAATATTTTTGCACCAAGTGCTTGATTTCTTTAGGAAGATAATAATGAAGATCTGCTAGATAATCGAAAGGTGACATATCTCATGATATGGATGAATAATAAAACTCAAAAGGGAAATGAAAACTAGTACTTGGTATTTCATACTGACCTGATGAGTAGATGAGGGAAGTGATAAGAGAGGAACCTAAGTATAAAAGGTGTTCTTCTAGATTTGCATGGATAGGAACCCTTATTTCAAGAAGACTAAGGATAGGTCATGTGTAAACAATGTTAGGCACTAATGATACTTCCTTAATATCACTGGTGTAGATTTCTATAGAAGATAAAGATGTATTATGAAAAATTCCTCCCTTTAAATCATACAATTTTACTTCAGGGATTTCAACCTCTGGATTTTTTAACTTAATTTCTAGATTACTAGTTGATACTTATGTGGAATGAGATTTAATTTGATGTATTTCTTTAGAATCAAATAAAATTATCTCTTATGCTGAAATATTAACATTAAATTGAGATAATTTTGTTTGATAGACCTCACCTGTTCATGCATATGTATGCCTTAGATATCCTTTAATTTCAAGCAGCTTCTTAGAATCTGAAACTAGCGTAGTTTGCTTATCGTCTGGTTTTTTTTGGGTATTTCTTCTTTCGAATGAAATCTTTACCAAAATGGAGTTTCCGGGTGAAAATCAAAATGATCCTTAATCATGTGTTTGATTCTTGTTCACCCTCAAGAAAAAAAGCTAATCTTTGTCATATTTCAAGGGAACAATAACTATGTTCCTCTGTCCCCAGCAACGACGCCAAAAGATGTTGTTCCTGATATTTATTTCGAGCTCATAGAATAATTTCAATCATCCAATATTTATAATATTTTCTTTTTTAGTCATTTTCTACCCTGAGTTTGAAATGAAACTTCAATAACCTAATTATTTAGAAAACACAGAGATAATATCTCTTTCTTTGATTTTTATCGATAATCAGGAGATGAAAAGTAGAATGATAGCATATGGAGATTAACAAAAAAAGTAAGGTATCCAATGATTATAAATATTACCTTATTCACAATATAAGAAACATGAAAAGTATGTCTTAAAGATGAATTAATATGAGAAGATACACATGGATACAATTCTTGTTTTACTTACAGTAACAACAGAGGAAAAGTTGTAGTGAATAGACATCCAATTATATGAACCACAATAGATATATTACTAAATTGTAGTCCTTTAATCCTTAAGCATCATAGAGTGAAGAAAATGGATTATGATGAAGTAGCAACACACATAAAACACATAACTCAAAGAAATGAAATGTAGAATCTCCATCTTTCAAATATAAATTTGTATTAATGTTAAGAACCAAATATCAAGATAGCATAGAAAAATCTTAGAATAAGTACTCAACGCCTTGAAAAAGATATAATTTCATATAATAAGCCTCTTCGAGGGGGAAACCTCCTTATAAACCACATGAATTTCAAAAGACAAGATGATTCCAAATGAAAATGTCTCCTTGGTATATATAGGAGACTAGGAGGTACAATTATAACTAAAACACCCAAGCCGACATAAATAAAATAACATTACTAATGTAATATGCCCCAATTAAGGGGTAATGTACCCTATTTAGGGCTTATCATGCCCCTCCCCTTGAGACAAGTGTTGTCCACAACGCTTGAGTAATTTTGGATGCTTCTATATAAAATACTCATCTTCCCAAGTGGAATCTTGAGAAGGTAGTTTCCTCCACTTAATGAGATACTCCAAAATAGATCTATTCCTTAGCTGGAGAATTCTTGTGTCAGTGATGGATTTAGGATCCAATATGATTTTTCCTTCCTCGTCAAGTTCTAGAAATATAGTTTGAACTAGGATCTTGTCACCTATAACCTTCTTTAATCATGAAACATGGAAAACTGGGTGTGCTCGTGAGGATGTAGGCAACTCCAATTTGTATGCCATAGTACCAATATTTTGCAATACCTTATAAGGGCCATAATACTTTGGTGACAATTTATTATCCTTCTTGGCTTTCTTGAGGGACATATGTTTGTATGGTTGTAGTCTTAAAAACACCATATCCCCTACTTCAAAAATTCTTTCACTATGATGTTGATATGCTTGTTATTTCATGTGATTCTATGCCATGGTCAGGTTGTCCTTTAAGATTTGGAGAGCTTGTTGTTGATGCTCGATGTGATATTCCACTGCTTGAACCTTATATTTTTATTTTAGATAAGAAGTTATGGAAGGAGGGTGCTATCCATAGATTGCCATAAATGGTGTCATTTTTGTTGTAGTATGAAAGGAAGTGTTATACCACCATTCTGCCAAGGGTAACCATTTGAACCATTTTGTTTTTTTATCAGAGACAAAGGTAGCCTTACAAACATTTCTTCACTATCTTGGTTTGTCCATCATATTGAGGATGATAGGATGATATATGAGCCAATTGAGTACCCAAACAAGAAAATAATTATGTCCAAAAATGTCCAGTGAAGATAGGATCTCAGTCACTTACAATAATATCTAGGATTACAGGTAGTTGTTGAACTGCCTCCATGAATGTGGTGGAAAATGTTATCACACTAAGTTGTCTTAGGTTTTTTATGGTTTGTTTTCATCTTTTCCTAAGCCTTAGATTTTTTTTTTTTTTAATTTCACCCCTTTTAAAAATTGTGTTTGTTAGGACCCCCTTGATAAATAAAGTGTTGAGTCATGACGTATGTTTTGATCCTCATATGAATTTGGACTTAGGACCATTTTTGTTCATGACTTAAATTTGATCCCCCTCATGATTTGTCACTAGCATCGATCCACTCCACGAATATCTTGATTTGATAGGCCATTACCCTCACTCATGCCCTCGTAGCCTTGCCTTGTTGTCCTTTGCTTACCTGTCCAATTAATTTTTGAAATGGAATGCTTCCCACTCATCAGGAGTTTTCGTAGCACCTTTCCAATTCATAATTTTTCCACCTTGAGTTATGATTACAATGTTGATGTCATATTCCTTGTTTTCAGTGCTAGGAGTTGGTTAAAATATGCCTTCAAGATCTCTCATTTACGAGATCTGATAACTATTTGTGATTTTGAAAAACTCAGGATTGTTGCACTGCGTAAACTCCTAGTTTTGACCAGTCGAAAACAATGCTACCAAATCCAATGTTGAGGTAGATTCAGAGGACGGGATGTTCATGACTTCTTCTTGAAATCTTGCCGAGGCTTCAAACAAATTTTATTCCACATGTATCCCGTGTTTCCTCCTCTGCACATAATTTTCAAAGAAGAGTTAGCACTCCGAGTTTTGGATTACTGGGCATGCATAATTGAAGGAGACCGTTCCTTGCACCATTCTATCCTTGTCTCCCCTCCTTTCAAACCTCATAGCTACTGAGCTCACGACATCTAAACAGTTCTATCCTCTGCGTACACAGTGCACTACCTAGAGACTCTGCTTAACCAGACGGTGTCTCCCCTGCCTCCTCTGACACTTGAGTCAGGTGTTTTCTACCTAGTTTCAAAGGCCATTATAGGGTACCCTCTCATTTGTATAAGTGTTCAATATCTACACAAATCCAAGGGAGGGATTTCCATAGCCTGTTTTAAGTTTCCTATCAACCGGTCTGGTTTAAGGGAAGTTCTTGTAAAAGTGCAGCCTTGTCCATTTGAACCTCGAATTTAGTTCCTCCTGGTTATTACCACTGCATAGTCATAAGAAGATTCTATCCAAAACTATGGAGACTCCTCAGGTGAAGAAATCACACAAGGGGGGTAAGGTAGTTAGAAATGAACCTATGGATATGCATCTTTTTTAGATAGATCCCATGGAAAGAGAAGTTTTTCAAAGAGTGGGATGCCTCTCTTTCTGCTAGAGTATGCAAAGAGGTCATCCTGAGGTGACAAGGCAGTTTTCCCTACATTTTGATGGTCGGAAGACCAAGGTAGGTGATTTAGAATTTGAGGTGACTGAGGCCTCTATTTCAGCTACAACAGGAATACCTATCATAGGTGAGAAATGGTTTAAGTCCATGTCTTTGAATGCAGCCTATGCCAAAGATTTCCTTAAGCCTGGACATCGAACTGGTGATTTGTCTAAAGGTGTGCCAAGGAATTAGTTGATTGAGTAGTTTGACAAGATATTGAGGATCATTCAAAGATGCTTTACATGTGAAGGGAGGGTTAACAGATTATACCAGTACCATATAAGACTTATGTTGCATTTTACTGGTAAAATTGAAATGAACATTCCCTACTATTTGCTAAGGAGCATAGGTCATATGTCAAACATGATTCAATCCAATTCTAAGGATGTGGATAATAGAATCTTCCACTCTAGATTGATTAGAATGCTAGTTTTTGAAGAACTAGGTAAGAAAGATATCTCATGGGAACATTTTTTTGTTTCTTCCCACTTCAAGTTGGATATAGAAGCCACTCCTCAATCACAAAAAGAAAGCCCTTTATCATCCACCAGTGTTACTAAAGCATGTACCAGCAAGAAGAGAAAGGGCAGAGTTCCTATTCAAGTTTTAGAGGTCATCAAGGAGGTCATAGAAACTGAGGAGGAAGCTTGCCATTCCCCACTGAAATATTTATCACCTACTCCTGCACCAGAGTTAGAAGAAGTTCCTTCTACTAATAAAATTAGAACAAAGAAAGGGAAGAAGCTACATTTCTCCTCTTCTCCTCTAGCAGCCAGTACCAAGGTCAGGAAAACTTTCACAAGATCATCAGTTCCTTAAGAGGTTTTTGAAGAACAATCCCTACCAAAAGCCTCTATCCTACAAAATAAGAAGGGTAAAGGCATTGTAAATCCTGTGGAGAAGAAAGAAGAAGCCCATGTGCAAAAGAAGAAAGATAAAGATAGTGGTATCATGAAGAATGATCAGACAGACAAGGAAATTCCTATGCAGTAGGAAGAGGAGACTATGAAAAATCCTATTCATACTTTTCATGTCACTACTCCACATGACAGCCAGACATTCAAAAGATTAATCATGAAACTTAGGGATGCTAGGAAGGAGGTGGCTCAGTTGAAAACAAAAGCCATGTCTGACAGGGTTAAGATGAAATAACTCATGGATGGCTACAGCCACACTCTAACTTGGAAAGGTTTGCAGCAAGAAAGTCCCAACATCTCCATAGGCAAATCAAAAACCTTTACATGCAAAACAAAGGTTTTCAGTCTCAAAATAGAATGCTCAAAGAAGAATTGCATCATTTTCAAGATGAAGTGGCTCAAACGAACTTCCAGGTATTAGTTGAAGATACTATTAAAATGGAGACACCAGTAGAAAAGGAGAGCATAGCTCCACTGAAGAAGCTTGTCACTAATAAAAGGAAGAAGCTTGTTGTGCCAAAGAAGGATCCTCCTTCTTCAAGAAAGAGTGTCAGGTTAAGTATCAGGGTAACGAAGTAGTTGGTGAAAGGTGAGCCCCATTTTTGAAGATGGTTCCTTTTTGTGAGGATAAACTATTGTTGAAACACTACCTCTGCCACCTATACAGGCTTCTAAGTGCTTATTGTTCATATTTTGGGCTCTTTATGAAGAATTAACTCCTTCGACAGTTATAGTGCAGACATTCCGTAGCGCTATGGCACTACGGAATAGTCTATTTTTGGTGTTCTACTGGTTTTCTACCTACAATGTTGCCGAATCACCTAAAGATAATGTTGCTACTACTCAAGGTTTCTACTCATTCCACACATGTCCAAGTGGAGGTGTTTCATATTTGGATGGTGCTACCTAAAATTTGCACAGAGACACACATCAGATGCTACCTAAATTCGCTACCGAATTTCTGGAAGAGACAAAACTTGCACAGAGACACACCATAGTGGCACTACTAAAATTATCTACCTAAAATCTCGTAGATACCAAAGTTTTCACAGAGGATAGGAAGGTTTGGCGCTACCTTTTCTACTTGTCTAGTTTTGGGGTTGCACTACATAATCTCATGAAATTTGGTGAAGCCACTACGAAGTGTGCTACTCATAATTCTACCCAAAGATGCTATCAACAGATACCAGGAATCCAGGAGGGTCGAGCTAACAACTTTTGGATAGATGATGATGGAGAGAATTGCATAAATAACAACTGGCAGTATGATGACAACCACCTGCCCCTGAAGGACACATGACAAACAAGGAGTTGCGCAACAAAGGGGGATCAAGTTAGTTTGAATATTGGTTGTATTAGTCACCAAAACTTTCCTATTTTATAACATAGGTTGTTAGTCAAGTTGTTAGACGAAATAAATTCTTAGATATTTTCATGGGAAGGAGGCCAGCTCGTACCTCTAGTTGTTGCCTCCCTCTTTGTTATAAATAAATAGATGAAATGCTTCAGTAGGTTCGAATGGTAGAGCAAGGATCCCTTATACTATAATATTTTGATGAAGTTACTGTGAATTGGATATGTACTTCATTTAAGACATCTTGGTTAATAAAAATCATCTTCTCTTTCTAGCTTATTTGCTTCTGATGCTAAAGTGTTCATGTTTTGAATGATTCACATGAATGATTGTGGTGATATTATGATGTATGTTTGATTATTATATTATCATGATGTTTCTTTAGTATCCTTAATTTATGAACTCAAGAAGATCTTGTGTTAAGATTCTTTCTTCCTTGGGTTGTTTGCAGACCTGATGTTTACAACAACCCCTACATTCCTTTCACTGAAGTATTCCCTTTGTTCATACTTACTCCCAATTACTGATTGAATTTATCCAAGACCTTGATTGCCCGTGCATGCTAGACCTGATTTTTGAGTTGAAACATTATCATATTGAGTCTTATCCATTTGACCCCTCAAAACTCTTTTACATTCACATATAACCTGATGGGTACTGGGCTTGCCTTCCATGCAATTTGAAGGTGATTCCTAGTGCTAATAGAAACTGTACTAGATTTGAAGGGATGAGAGAGTGCACAAAAGTGTGCATACTTGGTTAGTCTATAACAAATCACCATGATGACACTCTTTCCTTCAGACTTCAGTAAACTTGTGATGAAATCCATGGAAACCTCCTCCCAACATTGACTTGGGATGGCTAATGGTTGTAAAATACCCGGGGTCTTAATTG
>JASDQU011443766.1:25541-36210 GCA_032191745.1 Picea mariana
CACAACCATATGATGTAATTTCCAACCCATCACTGAAGCAAGAACAATGATAGTCCTGATGGAAGTGTACCTGGTGACTGGAGCAAAACGTCTCCTCATAATCCACTCCCTCTTTCTGAGGGAATCCTTTTGCCACAAATATCACTTTGTATTTCTTGATGCTGCCACCTGCTGCATGCTTGATTTTATAGATTCACTTGGAAGTCACCATAAACTTCTCCTCAAGTCTCAAAACTAATTTCCGACATATCATTCTTCATGACGGATTGATACTCTTCCACCATGGCATCCTCTCAAACCTACTGGCCTGCTGCCTCACTGGTTGCTCCCTCTGTGACTGAGGCAAAAACTATACCCCAGTCCTCATGATTGGCTGCCTCCTTTGTCACTATAGCAAAGCCTACTGAAACAAGTGGATCCTCCTAGGAGGTTTAGAGGCCTCCTGCCTCTGAAGCTTCTGTCTGGCCTCCTCAACTTATGACACATGTCAGTCCTGGAAGATGTCTCTCTCCCACCTGAATATGAGGGGGAACTCCCTCTGAAGTTTGTACAATATCCAGAGCCATCTTCTCCCTTTGCACCTACTGAATTCCTCTGAAGTTTGATCTCCTATGAAGTGTCCCGAGAGGCTGCTCCTCCCTACTGGATCCTGAGGGCTGACTCCCTCTGAACTTTGCCTTCTTCTGAGCTGGTACTTGGTGGGGCCACCTGCCTCACCACTGGTGGAGCTACCCACTCCTTATCATAACTGTCACTCTATGTAACTTGAGAAACTCTGAGGTCGTTTGCTCTCCCTGAAAGTATCACGGGGAGCTGCATGCCTCTTTGCATCCTGCAAAGTGTCACGAAGCCATGCTGGCCTCTTCTTGGTCACTGCAACATCTCTAGGTAGATCCACTGACTTGGTTGGCTCTACTGAATTTTGATAGTCTGAAGGATGACGAACTGGACTAGAGGGATATGTACGATCATCCTTCATAGACTCTTGCTCCTCACTATCAATCTCCTTATGAGACACTCTGTATCCCACAAAAGTACCCTTCTTTTCAGAAGGTTCTAACTTCGTCCTCTTCTTCGTTACATAAATGTATAATATCATGTCCACAACTCCATGTTTGGATAGTCTGCTCCATGTCTCAAACCAGAGATCATCTAACATGTTGCCACCTGCAACTGTCACTATAGCTCCCTCTCAGAGCTATCACCTGTGACCTGCCCAGAACAAGAACAAGAACAATTGTCACTATAGCTCCCTCTTAGAGCTATCTCCTATGACCTACCCGAAACAAGAAACAAGAACAACATTTTTCTAGTGTCGTGAACAATTATTCTTCCACGGTAACCTGCTCGGAACAAGAACAAAAACAAAAGACAAGAGCATGTCCTTGGTAACCTCCATGGAATTTAACCTTGCACAAAGGGGTTGGAACCACTGTAATGTCCATATAGTTACTAGGGTAGGGAAGAGATGCAAACAAGTGCATCATTAGTATTGAACAATGAACATTTACATAATGATCATCGTACTAACAATATTCAAGTGTTACTAAACATTTGATAGCAAAAGTACTCAATAGCAATATACCTCTAAAGGCCGCTGTCCCATTCACTTAAGATGCAATAGTATAAAACATCAAACTTGATATGCAAACTTGGAGTCTTGTTGTTGTTGTTCCATTTGATTTCGAGTTGTCATACACTGTAGGAGACGTCACCACTGCTGCCTCCAACTCTTAGATATTACACCATCAATACATGAAGAAATCACAAAATCAGAAACAAAAGGTTCAATGTCCAGGGAAATATCAACAAGCCTGAAACCCTAAAATTTCAACTCTGACCACATGTCAATATGAGAGGTGCAGTAGATGCACTAGGGTAAGGCAAGTTGCTCTGTGGTAAAATTAGTTCCAATGTCTTGCAATAAATGTTCAACGAGCTTGACAAGTGGATATCTGAGCAGTGACAAATTTCATGTGCAGTGGAAAATCTCAATAAAGCTATGAAATCATGTTGATTTTTCTAATTTCCAAATCTTATAATTATTACCTTATGATTTCAAACATATTTTAATGCCACTGTTATCATAAAATAATTACACATTGAAAATTTCAACTAAAATAAAACTATAGTGGAAATAACATAATCATAGAGAGAGCCATGCACAATAGACACAAGATTTATCTTGGGAAAACCCGAACTCGGGAGAAAAACTCAACAAAATTTTCTCTAGAAGAAATTTAATCCAAGTTCACAAATACATCACCAGAAAAATGAAGAATCTAAGCACATAGAAAGTTGCGCCCTAGTGTGAGGAAGAACCCTCAAGCATGGCAAATCATTGGACAAAGATAACACACACCAAAAACAACTGCTAAGCTGCTCCTTGAAGAATTCACTAGAACTGCTATTGCAAGTGCACTGCAACTGCAACTGCAACTGCTACTGCTACTAGACTTGTGCACTGGCTGAGGAGCCGAGTGAATGTGTGTAATAATGAAATGATCTAGCCTTTATTTATAGTGATCCGACTCATCTTCTGGGGCCAACTTCTTCTTTTGTCCACAATAATTCATTTACTTCTTTTCAGAGGTTTGTTTAATATTTTTAATGGTCTTTGACTTGTCTTCTTGGCTTCTATTTTCTTCTTGTGCTTTTTGGATTCTTCTTCAATGGTTTTCTTGACATTTCCTTGTCTTCTTGGATTTCTTCTTTCTAGAAAAGTTTCTCATTAGCCATGTTGATGATCCATCTCCACACGACTATGTCTAGCACCTCAGGTCTTATACCCGTCCTTGTCAAATCACCATGACTAAGGACAAAGACCACACCGGGGCCATTTACCACAGGTACACCCCTGTGAGTGAATATCAACCCGATACTATCTGACACATGGAAATCACCTCGAGTGCATATCACTTGTCATGATCAAAGAAAGGACTATGCCTGGGCCCATTTACCACAAGTACACCCTTGTAATAAATGTATCCTATCTCCCTTGGTCTACAACCCAATCTAGGAGAATGTCTGCATGATGCTTACCGGGGCCATTCATCATAGGTACACCCTTGTGGGTGAATGTCTGCCCGATGCTACCACACACTATAGGAACACTGGCACCTTGAGTCTTCTATCCTTTGAAGACTATGCTCGGGTCATTCACCATAGATACACCCTTGTGAGTGAATGTCTGCCCGATGCTGCTTCCTGGAGAACCATCAATACCTCGAGTATTTTGTCCTTCGAAGACTACAACAGGGCCATTCTCCACTGGTCAAATCACCATGACCAATCCTGGGAGAATGTATGCCTGATGATACTCAAACATCAACAATTTGTGCATTTTTCCTTGTTTCACCTTGGTGGTCATCATCATCCACTAGATTGTCACTTTTGGGTAGAGTTGTACTAGTAGGGGGCTTTGAAGGGGATAACATGCCCATATCCTAATCCATACTTAACATTGCCCTGCTTTTGGGTTGGTTGGCATATGTCACACATATAGGTTCATGCTTCATAAACCCATGAGAAGGAGCTTGAATGCTTGAGGTTGATGCAACTAGATAAAAAAAGAAAGAGCAAGATGCAAAGCAATGTAAAGAAAAGAAATGTCAAAGAAATAAAGGAAATAAATCATGAGCAATGCCCTCTCACTAGCAGGCCATCACTTCAAGTTCTATGCAATGAATGGATATCTAAAAAGATCTAAATAATGTAAAACAAAAGTCAAAAGCTAGAAAATGTCAAATGAATAACGAAAAGACAAAAAGGGGTTTGGAAAGACATAGTGTCGAGGAGAGAGAATTTCATTGCACAAGCGCTCCTTCATTACAAAGGTGCTCATGTGAATGAATATCTTAGATAACCTCACATGACTATGCAATACCACTCATCAAGTTAAACCCCAAACCATACCATCTATCATTACATATGCTCTTTGATGGGTTTCTTGGGAAATACTTCTTTTCTCAGGTATTGACACATGTAATAGGGGCTAATGATAACCCTCCCATACCTAAACTTGATAACTTGTATGAGTTATTCTGAAGTTTGAGGACGATGCTTAAGGTGATCTACCTAATGGAATTTACATTTGATATGACTCACTTCATATATTTTATTGGACTTGTGTACATGCCTTTAGATTGATGGCTACATTGGGTCACTTGAGCCCCTCTTTGGACGACGTATTTTGTATTGGTATGACTTGAATTGAGTTTTGGTCCTTTGGAAGACGTTGATGAGACCATATTGCACACTTGATGGAGG
Source organism: Picea mariana (assembly GCA_032191745.1). Lineage (NCBI taxonomy): Eukaryota > Viridiplantae > Streptophyta > Pinopsida > Pinales > Pinaceae > Picea > Picea mariana. The sequence continues at coordinate 29,811 of JASDQU011443766.1, forward strand.
TCGCTAGGATTCTTTGAGGATGTCACACTTTGTAGAGACGACGTTGCACCTTTTTGAGGGGATGTTGCACCTTTTGGAGATGATTTGGCACTTGGAGGATGAAATGTTGCACCCTTTAGAGGGAACACTTCACTTTGGAGCYCCTACACATGATTTTTGGCATYATTTGAGTGYGCSATCCACTCTTGGGAGACCRCACAAGCCACACGTGTGGCTTTGAGCATGCATTTATGGGGGATGTATTAGCATTTGAGCACTTTACTTMATCTCGAGTGCATTGTTGGAGGTCTTTTGACCTATCCACTCTTGTATGATGGATATTTATCRTATTGTGACCTTATCTATAGGGCTTGTAAARAGATAARGACAATTTTATATTTTCTTAGGGCTTATGCTAGGAAAATATTGTTATCTTAATGAGAAGGGTGCTAGATCTCTCATATAAATAGAGAAACACTTCTCATTTGTGAATCATTGCTAGATCTTTTGGAGAACAATTACTTGTCTACTTTTATTTCTCGCTTCTTAGCTATGGATGGATAACTAGAGTGACTTCTTGAGGATGATGTCTAATGGATGATTTTACAATTTCATGGGTGCTCTTGGCTAGGGTTTTATGGATGAAATGATTTTTTGAGTAAGTGGTCTCACTTAATCTTGTTGGATTTTGTTTGTGAATGATTAGAAATGTAGTTGTACTTATTTGGTGGTGGTGGTGAATTCTCTTCATATTTTTCTTCAACAAGCCCCTTTTTCAAAACATTTGGAAGATTGCTAGTGGAGTATCTTCTCTTGAACTATTTTAAAGCTTGTAAGGCACGAGGTTGATCTTTTAGGGGTTGTAGTGGACAACCCTAGATATCACCTTAGATCTATTTACATCCTCTTAAGGGAGTTCTTAGTTGAACCCATATGCCCCCCCCCCAAAATAGTAGGAGTTAGTCTTCTCCCATCTAGTCAATCATAAATTCTAAAATTCAAATTTTATTTATGTTTTAGGGTTAATTTGATTTACATTCAATTTTCAGCATTCAAAACCCTAGATGTCTAAGGTTTTCTTGTGTATTTTTGATCTAAAAATCATTTTTATTGAAACCTTGCCCCAGTTGGTTTTTATTGCAGCCATTTTAGGGATGGACGTCTTAGTTTTTTTGGGTTGTTATATTCCTTGAAATTTCAGAATTAACTAGTTATTGGAAACCCTAGTTTTATTCTATCTTTAGCCCTAAAAATCACTTGTCTAAAATATGTTTGAGTGGATAAAGTTTATTGTTGTTATAACTTGTTTACAACTGTAATTTATCTATCTTTTATACAATTTTTGCAATAACTTTGAGTAATTTTCAGATTTGTAGTGTTGAGGATCATTTTGCATTGAATAATAACTTGATTAACCCCCTAAATCAGCTTTAAAGTACATAAAACCCAAATTTGGAATTTTCTTTTAGTGACCACCTAATCCATAACTTGCTTGATATATTTAGTTGGTGGTTAATTGGGTAGCTACCAAGGAGACCCTAGACTTGATTGTGTCTTGTCCTAGGAACCCTAGAGGCTACTAGGGAAGCCTCCCTTATGCTGGATCCATCCTTTACCAAAACGACGGAGGTTGTCGTCTAGGTGACAGTGGCAACACTTAATATTCCACTCGTTTTGAAACTTGTGAATAATTTGCACTGGGGTGCAAGATTGTGTGATAACATGATTTACCATTGATACCTTTGTCGCATTTGTAGATATATTTTTTGTTTATTTTAACACCTTTTCCTTTGAACATCCCATCTAATTAGGATTGGATTTATACTTTTACTGCATCCTTTGGACTTGTGGATGAAATGAATGCAATTGAAAACTTGGATTCAATTCCACTTCTCTTTTGAGCTCTTCTAAAAATGTTAAATGTACCGACTTTTTCTTTTCTTTTGGACACAATTATGTAATCTAATGATGAAGTAGTGAAAATCACTGAAGGTATGTTGCATTTGCTTTTCTGTATGCTCCAAACTTGTTGAAGGGTGGTAGTTGACACCAAACCAACTACCATTAGGGTTGTGTCCATGGATATGCTACGTTGCTAGTTGTGTATTTCACCCATTAGTATCATACCATATATGTTGTCATTGAATTAAACATTTGTAGGTAAAATATAAATTTCACCTTTAGCCAAGCATTTGAGACATTCTTGTCCAACTTGCATACTTTCTCCTAATCATGCTCATTTAAATTCATACAACTGCTCAAACTTGAGGTCATTTCAATACTTTTTTTATACCGCATTAGTTAAAAACTTACCATTTAGGACACAAATAGTTCACCTATCCTTTGTTAAATTCCCTAACATTTAACTTTGGGATAAAGATAAATTTATTTTATTCTAGATTACATTTCGAACATGTAGATAATTCTACAATGGATAGGCTTAGAATTCCTTTTTGAAAGTTCTAAATATCAACTAATATGTTTAGTGCATGGTTTAATTCTATATTCTATTGTATGTTTGAATTTTAAATCATCAACTACCAATTTCAGAGCATTACAAAGTGAGATGGCACAGAGCATTTGGGACTCTATTTGGATTTCTGTTCAATTGAATTGGATTTGAGATGGCACAGAGCATTTGGGACTTTATTTAGATTTCTGTTCAATTGAATTGGATTTTTAGTTGATTCATAGTTTATTTTCTTTTATATTCATGATTTTTAGACCATATTTATTTATTGTCACAAACTTTGTTTTGAAAATATGAATTGYTGGTTTGATGTTTAACCGATTTCAAGTTGAATTTAGTTAATCCATTGTTGAACATGGTCCAAAAGTAGAAAAATTCTTTCATGGGCCATTCACTTCCTTTCATGCTCTATCTACTTGTAGTTTCAGGTCCTAAACTATCCAATGTCATCCCTCTTAATTTTAGAAACATTGGGATCAAACAATAGTTTCTCTAGTCACGGGCTAGTGCCAAGTAAATAGCATGAGTGGTTTAGATTGCATGGAGGTTCACCATTAGATCACAACATGACACTTCTCCAGTTCTACAAATGTGGGTGGACTTTCCATTTATTCAAAGATATTTTTTCATCACATTGTAATGAACATAAATATATAAATAAACATCAATAAATAATAACAAAAACAATAATAATATATGAATTCATACATCTTAGCCTATAAGCATGACTCATCAACCATCATGACTAATCAATGCATATAAGTACACTATCACATAGCATTGTATCAACATGCTATCATTTATATTATATCCCCTTCTCAGACACTTTTGTTGATCTGGATTTAGGGCACACTCAATTTTTTTTTGAGAGTTTCTATAATCTCCAAGGCTTTGACCACATCCATGCTTTTGACAACTGAAAAAATTAGGAATTTTGTTGAAGATAATTTTGCTGCCAATATTTATAAACATAGAAAAGAAGAAGCATAAAAGAAATCAAGGGACATAATTAGTAATCATAAGTTCGTTGTCATAGCCATTTTATGGTCTCCTTCATTCACAACCAATCCCATACCATACATTGTCATAATAGCCACCGTTATTTTTTTGTTGCGGTTTTCATACTCAACCATCCTATTTTTCAGGCCGTAATTGCCAACCGTACACCTCAGCCACAGCTGCAATCCACTCATAGCCTCCAATTCCTTATGTGTCAGTGCAACTATCTTTCCCATGCCATTTGCACATTTCCATACGATTTTTTTTTGCATATGCTACCAATTTCTACATGTATAGCGGCTTTATTTTATCCTCACACGACCTTTTCGTCAAGTTGCACCCCTCGAACTCATTCATAAATATTTTACTTTAAATTTTTATAATTCAAGTCGGCTTTATAAAAATTAGTAAATAATTCAAATCGGCTATAAAAATTAGTAAAGAGTGATTCCAAATTTTATATACATAGTATATAAAGAAATATTTAAGTGTGTCCCTTGCATTTAGTGTGCTCATTTATTATGAAGAATATATAAGTTTTGTAATTATATCCTTTGAAAAAAGTTGCGACAAAAACAAAGTGAAGTTTAGCGGTGGAAAAAAAGGGAGATTCCTTCACACCCATACAAAATGTGTTTTTTCTCCATTCGAACTTAAGAAGATTATTCAAGGAAAGGATATTAGCATTGTTCTTTCTATGAATGATGAGAAAATGTAGATTAATGAAAATGCAGATTAATGTTGACTCGGTGAATCAATTATTAGTTTAAAATCCTAATATAATTGTAAAGAATTTTATTTTAACAAGAAGCAATATGAAATTAGGGATTTACAATTAACAATTGATGATTATATATTCATATTCTATTTCAATGTTGTTAAAAATATTTTATTAATCTTAATGTCCTAAACCACTTTATGTTTACTTGAGGATACAGTTATTATCCTTGGTAAATGTACACTTAGTTATGTGTATTGTTATGGGTGGTTACCTATTTATGTACACTATATATGTACACTATGTTAATGAAAAAATGATTCGGCTTGGTGCCTTTTCTGCCATATTATGAGTTCTTGATTTTCTTGCTCTGTATTTTTATCAAGTGTTATGATTATATATCTAAACGAAGTTGATCTAATTCAAGGTTTAACTTGGATGAAAATGTTCGGTTCTTTCATTTTAAACATGAAGAAATTGTCATTATGCTATAAGAAGAAGAAAATAACTTTGCAGGACTTTACACTGAAGTCATGCTAAAATTCTCTCTCATCAAAATATTATAAAGATGTCTTAAAGTTGATTCTTCAAGATAATCAGAAGTCAATACAAAAAATGAAAAAAAGAATTTGACAAAATTGTTGTTGATAAATAAGAAGAAATCGACTTAAGAATCATAGTCAAAGCTTGATTGTATATTAAGAATTTAAAAACGATAAGTTATGAAAAAGTTATGACAACTTACCCACAATGAAGCATTGATCAATAAAGAAACGATGATTGATCCAATTGAAGTAGAATAATTGTTAGATGTAAAAATCTAGACCTTGGAAAAGGTACCAATATAGATCCAATAAACATAAAAAATTAGAAAGATGATTATGTTGAAATTTTATCGCTAGAGATATCAAAAGAAAGTTTCAAAAAACAAGACACAAGATACAAGGATGTCTTATCATCATCCTAATTATAAAAGTTATCATATTTTTCAACGAATTGACCAAAGATGAAATCAATTTGAGAAGCTAAGTGAATATCCTATTATATTGAAGATAAGTTCATATGTAGAATCTTATTTTTTCCGAATAATATAAGTTTGACACATAGTTCTGCGAGAAACTAAATTAAGGTGATCTAACCCTTTCATAAGTCAATGATTTTCCTTAGCTCTTTGAATATCATATTGTTTGGCATCTTCAATCTCAATAATAAATAACTAGGACAAAACATTGCAAGCTGAAATGAAGATGTAGCCTTCTTCATAAAATGCTTTGAGGACAAAGCATCTTTGAATGGATAGACAATGTAATGAACACAAATATATAATAGACATCAATAAATAATAATAATAAGTATCAACATTCTATCATATATATTATTAATTATTTAGCTATTAAATACTTATTCAACATAAATTTGAATATATTGTCTTTATGCTGGATATTCTTCAGTATTGTTCATTTCACATACCAAGTCAGGCAATAACTTCTTCACTTTGATGCGAGATCTAATGCATGACAAGAGTAATCTAATGCATGATATGACTATAACTTAAAGGAGGTAAAAGGCACAACTTTAGGAGCGAGGCCTTCTAAAAAACTGTTGTAGCAAATGAAGCAACAACATAGTACCTACTTTTGAACCCGATAAACTTATAACCTTGTATACTATAAAAAATCTATTGTAACATATACAACCATTTATAAGATAGCAAACTAAAATATGTGTGGATTTTTCCCGATATCTACCATAACATGCAAACAACTAGATACACAAAATATCATAGACCTCTACAACTATTAAATATGATGGTTTGATAGCGCAATCATCAACCATCTTATAAAAATAAACATTACTTTCTAATCCGGGAGCCTTCTATCCTTAATTAAGCAAGAAGTAATAACAACAGTTAAATGTCAAGTAACAACTATTGCCATCCAAATCATGATTATTTTATTAAAAATGAAAGTGATGGTATGTTGACAGTGCATTGCCATGTCAATAACTTTGATTCAAACCCAAATAAATATAAAGATGTTAAATACAAAACTATTAAATTTAATTAGATTACATCAAACAAATGATATAAAGAAATTTTAATAGTAAACCTTACATAATGTAAAAAATATCTTAATATGAAAATCCCTCTTTGATTTAAAGAGACAAAAAGTTGCCTCTGTAAGTTTTTTTTAAGGAAACAAAAACGGTTTATTAGATTAATACATGAAAGATAA
>JASDQU011443769.1:10027-20759 GCA_032191745.1 Picea mariana
AACATATCGATAGGCAACTCCCAATGCTGAGATGTTTAGGAAATCCATTTCGGTTTGGATGTACCTATGCAGAGCCCCATGGTATTTCAAAACCAGATTCCGCTCAGAGTCTTTGATACTCGGCTTGGAGCGCAAGGTATGGAAATAATTTTTGAACTCCGACACTGTTTCACTCTTCTCATACCATAGTGTGGTCCATATCATGTACCGGTCTTCATAGTTATCAACAGGATAGTATTGTTCTTTGATGACATCCACAAAAAAATCCCAAATGGGCTCGGCCCCATATATTCTAGATTCCTCTGTGAAACTTTGATCCCAGTAAGTTTCCCACCAATGTTTGACATGGGGGAGAGCCTTGAGGAGTGTGAAGGTGATATTTTCCCTGTCGAAAAAATTTTGAACAGATAAATAACCTTCTAATAGATTTAACCATTTTTCTAGGGCATCCGCATCTATCTGACCTTCAAATATAGGAATATCAAAATTAGCGTGTACCTTGAAGGGAGAGTTTCCTCCAAAATGGATGCCTGATGAAGATGTGACTGTTGTTATCAAAAGGCATTGAAGGATGTGTGAAAAATTCTCCATCATTTCATCCCTTTGTCGGGTGAGAGCTTGCTCAAGCAACATGTTAATAGAATCTTCTGGTCTGCCATTTTTATTTTCTCCCGCCATCGAGGGTTTATTGGGCATGCGAGAATGATTTTCCTCAAGATAGACAAGCTCGAGACCCAACTACCTATACTTGGACCTCATAATTATAATGAAGTAATTATAATTAAGTTCTCATGAAAATTTCCAGAATCAGAGAAATACAACAATACTTGATTTTTGTTAATGAAAGAATTGTAAAGAGACTATAAAAATACAAAGTGCAAGACTCGCTAGAATAGTGGCATCTTTATCTATGAGAAGAGATGTGATGGCTACGCTCATTTTCGATAAGATTATTACAATGAGGTTCTGAAGGCATTTTTATGATAAACATGAACTCCAAAACCATAGACATCCAAAAACATAACCCTAGGATATGAAACGCCAAAAGTCATTCGGGCCCCGTTTGGGTAAGTTAGTACATTAACTTCCTGGGGTCGTAAATTTTGCATATGGTCTCCATTTTAGGAGCATTATAGCCCATTGGAAAGGTATTTTCAATAACTACGCATTACGCCATAAAACTCTAACTTTGTTTAGAGTTTGGCTGTTGCGAGCCAAAAAAACATTATTTAGTGCCCTAAAATGGCCATGGAAGTAAAACAAGATGTGTTAAAATGAAAACATACAAAATAAGACAGTTGGATTAGGCGAGAGTCCACCAATATCCACTTGAAAGATGTGTGGGGATTCAAACATCCCCTGAAGTGTAGAACCCACAATTACAAAGAAGTGTAGAAGAACGTGTTGAACTAAAATCTGACAAGAAGATCCAATTGGAACAGGTGGGTGGCCACCAATATCCACCTGGATCAAGAAAATACTTCATCTTCATTATACGTCTCATCTGGATCTTCTTCAATATTTTCTTCAACTATTGTCTCATCATCGATCAGAAAAACTTCTCTGCAAAGAGTGTGTTTGAGCTCTTGGAAAACATATTGCAATCTTTGAGTAGTTGGTCGATAATTCCTGAGAAATTCTTCATTGAGATTTGTAGAAGAAGGGATATTCTTTGGATCACATGAGTTTGCAAGGAAGTTATTTTGACTTGATTCCAGTGAAGACGCGGAAATTTTCATCAGCACATCTTCATGTAGCACATTTAAGATCGATGCATACTTCATATAATTCATGACATGGGTGATTAGATCACCGTCAAATTTGGGGAAACTTTCTCTCCATTCTGTTGGACAATGATCTGGATATCCAGGGACATTCTGAACATCAAGAGAAGGGTACACATTATGGAATGCCCATGGTAAGTCCCATGAGGCCATGGTTCCATCACTTAGGGTAATACCTTAATGAATTAGCTAGAGGATCTCAAGGCTCATCAAGGGATGAAAGGGGAAAAATGGAAAAGTGGGTTCGTGGAAGGTGGAGTCACCAGATGAACTTCAAGGTGAGGTCATCAAGGAAAATGGAAAAGGAATGTCCCTTAGGTGGAGTCATGAGGCAAGCTAAGCAAAAGGATTTGGGGTAGCTTACCAAAGTGTCGTTAGGGTATGAAGAAATTCAAAATCTTCCTCGGTAATGGAACCAAAATGTTATAGTGTCATTTATAGGCTGTGAAAATCCCGACCCAACCAAAAATCAAGTTTTATAACTTGGGAATCCTACACCCAATGTAACCTCAATGTAGGTCCCACACTTCAAGGGTGATTAGGTTACTCTAGGGAGGCGATCCCAGTGACCCTAGGGGGATTGAGATGGATATGGATAGAGATGGAAGTGAATCCCATAGAGGTCAATTCTAAGTGGAGTGAAATGTGTGGAAGGAATCCTTGGGAAGTTCCAAGGGTTGCCAAGTAGGTTGAGTAACCTGTAAATGGTGAAATACCTACCCGAGACACAAGAAAAAACACTTTTCAATAATGTATGTTAGTTGGACCAGCAAGTTAATATTGTTGTCCCTAATTTTCAGCAATATATGACAGTTTGTATCAGCAAATAAATCATATAAATCAGCATACAAATATCTAAACAAGTTAAGTAAATCAACATCAAGATTAGCAATGAATATAGGCTGAAAAATGGCACTTAAGAGGAAAGAGAATATGGTTGTTGTAAACATGTATTTAATGAATCAAATTTCATCCTTATAGCTGTATATTTYAGTCACTTATATCATAAAWWTAAACCATCAAAATATGCCAACATTTATCCCAAAAGATGCRCCCTAGTTAGTAGAGTAAATGAGCAARATTTAGGAGCTAGTCTAGGGTTAGTTTTGGAGTTATGGTTAGTAGTTTATCTAGGTTAGATCAGCCCTAATGTTTGTAGGTTAGTTYTTGTAACAKAATTAAAGTAGTGGGAGAGAAGGGATKCCCTAATAGGGGAAAACACCTCTCAATGAGGAAAACCAACTCCAAGCAAGAGATCTTTCAAAAGATAAAAATTCATGTTTCCCAAGGCAACGATTTTATTTCTCCAATGCAAAACATATATGAATAGCTCCTTTACTATTTGATTAATGGATTCAAATAAAATAAATAGCTATAGAAGCTACATCCTTGGGGGTGTAATCCCTTTTAGTTCCCAAGTAAAGTTTCTCTAGCTAGGGTTTAAGCTAAGAGGGTGTATGCCCTTATACTTCTCTTAGCAAACCTTTATTTAACCAATAACATGAATCATAAAATTATGAATAATATGGTGGGGTGTATTCCCTTATACTTCCCACCTATCTCCTAGCACAACAATCCTTGGCTTAAAATAATGATAGCATAAGAGTAAAATACCATACCAAAATCAAGAAAGATGCTAAGATAATCCACCATAAAGGCTAGAAAGCATTCATCCAAGGCTAGCACCTCACTCGTTCATCAACCATTCATCAAGATATCCATAAGCAAGTGAACAAGAGACAAATAGATCCAAATATAGCCAAAATTTTGTACCAATACTTCTAACCATGAGGGAGAGTTATGTTAAAATGAGATCTTATGATCTCTTATTTATACAAAATGTCACCAATGTGACTAGTCCACATATTAAGGGGTAAAGCACAAGACTATGGGTCAACAACCCTAACCTTTCCCCCTTTAGTGAAGTAATATTAAACAATTCATTTAAAGTTTCACTTTTTCATAAATAAACCTTAATTTTACATGGATGTCTCCCCTTTAGGGGACATTTTTCCACTTAGAAGAAGTTGTTGGTGTTGGAGAAGCATGGGTAGGCCTCCAAAGGCCACATGTCAAGCATATAGACAATCTCATCATGGCGAAGACCCTCTTCTCCTCAAAACATCCATGTGTAAATGAGTGGCACCTCACCACCAAGCCCTAACCCCCCTAGGTGATGTCATGCTGCTAGGAGTGGCGTTTTTCCTCTCCTAGGAAAAATGTTTGGCATTTGGAGTATAGCTTATGTCTTCCAAGTCAATCTCAAGGCCTTCCAAGTTTGATCTTTCTCATCCATAATGCAGGCCCTTTGCATCCAACGTGTGGGATTGTAGCCCCATGGAAGCCCAAGATAGGTTTTTTCTCCCAAAAATGTCCACCAACTAGTTCCTACAAAGACAAATGAGCATGACCTCCAAGGATATCAAGTCATAACATCATGATAAGTGAATCCAATAAGTAAATGAGCCACCTAAGCATGTGCATCAAACATCACTATATCAAACAATTGATTTCTCAAAGAAATTATGTGACTTGTCAACCTTGAATATGGGATGGTTGATGAGGTGTCCTACTGGGTAGATATTGCCCTAGATCAAGGAGAGTTTCCAAGAGATCCCTCTCTAATCCATGTAAAGTGGATGAAGTGGTTGGGGTCAAGACTCAATGTACATAGGGTTCATGACATATAAGAGGTAATAGTGTCTCATTCATGGGTGCCTTTGTAGAGGGTGTGTGGTACCTTCATCTGCAATGCACTTTTTCCAAGCCCTCAATTTCCTTTTATATTTATTTCTTTGTATTTTCTTTCAATATAGAATAAGGAGAGGTTGAAGGTCACTTTCCTTGAATGGTGACCAAATGATTGCAATGTCACCCACAAACACCTAGTGGAAATGAGAAGGTTGACTCCGGAAAGACCCCCTTTCTCTCAGCCATGCAACTAAGATCCATTACCCTAGTTTGGTGACCAGATGATGGTAATGTCATCTCGCTAGATATTCATGGACGTGATATTTTGGCTCGTGATGAGACCTCCTATCCTTCAACTAATCCTTTAATCATTTGTTATTATATTGTGGGTCCCCTTTACTCAAATATAAGTGTTTCACTGCTTTGTTGGGTGATCCCTAGGAGAACATATGGAAGGTTTATTCAAGGATTTTATCTTTTACCCAACATCAACCCCTCTAGGCCTTCAGCCCCTTCTTCCCATAGAATGAGGGAAAACCCCTTCTTGGGTCAATACACCCTAAAATCTCAAGAGATAAGGAAATGGAGGGGAATAATTATGGAAAGTGATAAGTATGGTCGGGAACGATACGATGGCTCCTTAAAGGAGTTCCTAGTGGAAAACCCATCCCAAAGTAAGACCACTTACTAGGGAAAAATTCCAACCAACAAGGTGAAGCAGGGAAAAAGGCATAATGTCCAAGCATATATCATGAAATCTAGAGAAATATAAGATACAACATCATACTCAACTAACTTAAATGTTGAAATGATGCTCACCATAATACTGAATTGTACCTCATGGAGCAAGGCCCACTGCCTTCTGGAAGCCAACTAATGTGGTGGATGCCATCTGGAAATCTGTGACCATATGTGGTGGTGAGAGGGGTTTCCATCTATGCAAAAGGTTAATGCTAGTCATGTAGTCTCTCGACACTCCATATATGCAACCTGAGGGCCTCGAGACATAATCTCCTTATTTATCCAAAAAATGGGGATAACAGGTCTCAATCATCTACTTTATGGTATCCTTTGATCAATTATCCGTCTGTACCAATAACTTAACATATTATTTCTATAAAGAATGTTTCATTAGTGGCCTTAAAGAGGAGATTCGATCAAAATTCAGAACGTAGTGTCCTACTACATGGTTGGAAGTGACTTAAAGGACCCCAGAAGCAAAGATGGTGATCAATGCACAAAAACAAATAGCCTTCATTCCCCACACTCATCCTCCCTAGGGTAATTCGCTAACCACAACTCCTACTCATACCTTTAAAGTACAAAGGTTTCTCTAGTAGAAATGTAAGATTGCAAAAGACATGGAATCTACTATAATTGTGATGCCCCAGGTCATCAATGTAAAGAACATAAATTGTTCCAAATTGATAAGGCCACTCAGGCCCTTATAAAAGAAACAAATATTGAAGAGACACCAGAGTTACAGCTTGAAGACACCAAGGAGAGTTTCCAAGAGATCCCTCTCTAAGCCATGTAATGTGGATGAAGTGGTTGGGGTCAAGACTCAATGGAAATAGGGTTCATGACATATAAGTGGTCATAGTGTCTCATTCATGAGTGCCTTTGTAGAGGGTGTGTGGTACCTTCATCCATAGTGCACTTTTTCCAAGCCCCTCGATTTCCTTTTATCTTTCTTTCTTTGTATTTTCTTTCAATATAGCATAAGGAGAAGCCGAAGGTCACTTCCCTTGTATGCTGACCAGATGATTGCAATCTCACCCACAAACACCTAGTGGAAATGAGAAGGTTGACTCGTGATGAGACCCCCTTTCTCTCAGCCATGAAACTAAGATCCATTACCCTGGTTTGGTGACCAGATGATGGTAATTCCATACTGCTAGATATTCATGGACATGATATTTTGGACCATGATGACACCTCCTATCCTTCAACTAATATTTTAAGCATTCTTTATTATATTGTGGGTCCCCTTTAATCAAANCTTTTTCCAAGCCCCTCGATTTCCTTTTATCTTTCTTTCTTTGTATTTTCTTTCAATATAGCATAAGGAGAAGGCGAAGGTCACTTCCCTTGTATGCTGACCAGATGATTGCAATCTCACCCACAAACACCTAGTGGAAATGAGAAGGTTGACTCGTGATGAGACCCCCTTTCTCTCAGCCATGAAACTGAGATCCATTACCCTGGTTTGGTGACCAGATGATGGTAATTCCATACTGCTAGATATTCATGGACGTGATATTTTGGACCATGTTGACACCTCCTATCCTTCAACTAATATTTTAAGCATTCTTTATTATATTGTGGGTCCCCTTTAATCAAATATAATTGTTTCGCTTATTTGTTGGGTGATCCCTAGGAGAAGCATCTTGAAGGTTTATACAAGGCTTTTATCTTTTACCCAACATCAACCCCTCTGGGCCTTCATCCCCTTCTTCCCATAGAATGAGGGACAACCCCTTCTTGGGTCAATACACCCTAAAATCCCAAGAGATAAGGAAATGGAGGGGAATAATGATGGAAATTTGTAAGTATGGTTGGGAACGATACAATGGCTCCTTAAGGGAGTTCCTAGTAGCAAACCCATCCCTAAGGAAGACCACTTACTAGGGAATAATGTCAACCAACAAGGTGAAGAAGGGAAAAAGGCATAATGTCCAAGCATATATCATGAAATCTAGAGAAAACTAAGATACAACATACTCAACTAGCTTAAATATTGAAATGATGCTCACCATAATACTGACTTGTACCTCATGGAGCAAGGCCCATTGCCTTCCAGAAGCCAACTAATGTGGTGGATGCCATATGGAAATCTGTGACCATATGTGGTGGTGAGAGGGGTTTCCATCCGTGAAAAAGGTTAATGCTAGTCATGTAGTCTCTCGACACTCCATATATGTAACCTGAGGGCCTTGAGACATAATCTGCTTATTTATCCACAAAATGGGGATAACATGTCTCAATCATCTACTTTATGGTATACTTTGATCAATTATCCATCTGTACAAATAACTTAACATATTATTTCTATAAAGAATGTTTCATTAGTGGCCTCAAGGAAGAGATTCGAGCACAAGTCAGAATGTAGTGTCCTACTACATGGTTGGAAGTGACTTATAGGACCCCAGAATCAGAGATGGTGATCAATGCACAAAAAAAAATAGCCTTCATTCCCTACACTCATCCTCCCTAGGGTAATTCGTTAACCACAACTCCTACTCATCCCTTGAAAGTACAAAGGTTTCTCTAGTAGAAATGTAAGACTGCAAAAGACCTGGAATCTACTATAATTGTGATGCTCTAGGTCATCAATGTAAATAACATATTTTTTTCCAAATTGATATGGTCACTCAAGTCCTCATCAAAGAAAAAATTATCGAAGAGACACCATAGTTACAAGTTGAAGACATCAACACTCAGATTCAAGTAGGTATCAAACCTCCATTCCCTCATGAAGAACCCTGAAATTGCGTTGTGATAAAGAATTAGAGGGCAAAGGAAAATTAAGATATTACAAGGAGGTGATCAAATCTAATCTATAATATCAAAAGTATCTCTCTATTTTTACTAGCATAAAGAAGAAAATCAACATTGCTAAAATAAGAACAAACTATCAAGAGCTCCATAGTGAATTAAGGTATTGGACAATTCCTAAAACATCATGGGTTGAAATAATTTGTCATCTTTGTGACACTAAGATGGTTGAAGTTGAAAAACACTTTCTCTTATAATGTCATGTGTGCACCCACATTATATCACAATTTCAAATTATTTGTTATAATATGGACCTTCCAAATCTTTTAACTTGTCAAAACTATTGTGATGTAGGAATGCTTCTCTTAAATCTTTTACAACACATAAATACAATTCTAAATAAAACCAAGTAATTCCTTACCTTTATTGATGTTCGATAAACCAAATCATCTTCGTCATCATGATGTATGTGTGTGTGTGTGTGTGTGTAATATTAGGTATAGATAAGAATTGGTTTATAGCATACATCTATAAGTAGAAAATGATGGGTATGCCGTTTTCTAACCCCCAAAATTTATGCATTGGTAACTTTATTCCACATCAATGTTGTTGCTGTCCTCTTCACAACCACAAATAAAAAATTATTCAAAATAGGTAAAAAGATTAAAATTAAATTTAAAATTTCAGCATTAATAAAAAGTCAAACTTAACAAGTATAGTAAATAAGCAAATCCAATTTGGATTATGACGAAATCAAACCCAAAAAATGAACTTCATTGATTTACATTACATTCAAATTATGCAATCTATACAAAGGAAAATTCAAAAAATGCAATTCATTGATACATGATACATATTGCCCTCCATGTGGTAGGTCCAAAGCCTAAATGTTTCAAAGCAATTTTTCAAACGTTGAACAAGGAGAATTTGGATTATTAGAAAAGTAAACCCAAAAAATGAAAGTCATTGATTTACATTACATTCAAATTATGCAATCTATACAAAGGAAAACCCAAAAAATGCAATCCATTGATACATGATACATATTTCCCTCCATGTGGTAGGTCTAAAGCCTAAATGTTTCAAATAAAATTTGCAAACGTTGAACAAGGAGATGAGTAGTGGTTGAGGAGTGCACTAACTAAACCAATAGACGCCTAGGAAGCTACGATGACAAACCCAACTTCAAATTCTACTTCAGGAGTTCATTGAAAGGAAATTTCTTCATATTTTGGCTTGTCTTGGGTAATAACCCATCATTTCCTAACCAAGACAATTCCTCTTCTCCTCCTCACATCTATCATAAATTAGCATCCACCAATCATCAAAACTTATAACATCTCCTCAACCATGATATGAACTTCATGTTCGTTGGGATTGTAGGTCATGACATTATTAAACTTCAAATTGGTATCCACTACAAAGTGATTTATACTCATTTTCATTTAGCTTCTTCTTTGTCCCAAGATCCATTGGGTATTTTATAATGATATGATAATCATGTAGCTCTAGTGCTACAATGTACATGGGTCTTTGAAAACCAAGCCATGCTCATGTTTAATGAGTTTGGATAGCAGAAAACTGCATTGTTTCATGACATCTTATAGTATCTTGTCATTCATGAGGTTGACAACAGGGCTTTTTGTTTCTCAAACACTTCACTTGCTTTGCATAGGTCTCTTACTTCCCTCATTTTTATTATGTGAGGTTTCAATTGAATCCATGAGATCAAATATTCATATCCAACCCTTAAAACCCTATACATCAGAAATCTAGCCATATCAGGGAAGTAAAAACATGAAATCTTCACTCATAATGTCAATACTATTAACCTCTATTAACCTCTTTAATGCATGAAGGTTTTGAAAATATGACATAAAAATAAGGTTTTGACATATTTTGACTAATTTGTTGTGACAAATGCAAGATAATACAAACAATTTAAATAGTATACTTAAAGTCTTACTAAATCCTTTTGTGATGAATACCTTATGCATTATTTATTTTTATTTTAATTATATTTCAATAATAAAATTAAAATATAGAATGTTTAAATATCAATTTTAAAATAAATAACTCTAAAATTATCAAAATTTAATTTTAACTTYTAGTACSGCAGAAGAAATGTTAAAAAATAAAAATTAATATCTATAATTTGCTCAATACTTTTGAATTTGAAGTTACTTGAGCATTAGCCACCACTACCCCCATTGTGTTCACAGCTTATTCCAATGCCATGTCGACATACAATGTTGGTAACTAACACAAGTTTTACACTCAATGCGCTTCGTGTGATGAAGTTGGACACATGAAAGGTGGCAGAGGCACTAGACGTGTGAAGTGTGGGATGCTTCTGTACTAAGAGAGTCACAGGGATGCTTCTGTTGTAAACGAGTGTGAGGCAGAGCACACTATTTTCATGACCACTAAACCGCTTCATACTTATTTATAACAAGACAGAAAGTTGCTGCTCACACTCAAGTTTCCATTCGTAGGGTCGATCATTCCTGTAACGAGTTTGAATAGTCTTACTTCCAATGTCTGAAATGGTGAGTTTGGAGAGCTTTTAGTGTTGTTATTGCTCGACTTGTTTGAGAAATATCTTTCATCACTTTTATCTCCGAAGAAGTAGAATTTGTGATGAGCCGTGAGTCTTTGGAATGGGTAGAATTGGAAAGAATGAAAGTTTTGGGGTTTTCATGATTCTTTATGTTATTGGACTATGTATCCGCTTCATCACTGAAACGGAAAGCTGCTGC
>JASDQU011443770.1:0-15167 GCA_032191745.1 Picea mariana
GTGTGTGTGTGTGTCATGCTCGTTTCACTAACGTTGATGAAGATTCTAGTTGTTGGTCGATTTCCAGATTTGGCGAGGTCCCACCAAATTTGGCAGACCCACCAAATCTTATGTTTTTTTGAAATTTCGATCATGGGTTGTCATTGGGCATTTTCCCACTGCCACGTGGCAGCCCATGACTGGGCCACATGGTAGCCACCTATTGGGACATGTCAACTACTGTACCGTCAGCCTACCATGTCAGCGCCACATCACTGTATGGATATCCACTTCAATTGCCAACTTATCCCACCACGTTAGTGCCACGTCACTGTACAAAATGCCACATGGTTGCATGGACTACCACGTGGTGCAATCTTACTAGTCCATGGAATGACCTAGAAATGCTTAATATGAGTGACACGTGGCAGCCTTTGGTGATGCCATGTCACCATGTTGACATTAGCATGATACATGTCACCTCCTGCACATGCCATGTATGTTGTACGAATGCTGATGTGATCTGTATTGATGCTAACGTCAGCAGTACGGATGATGACTCATCCCCATGTTGACTAGGCTAGGTTGACCAAAATTTGATCATGAATATATTTTGATCTGTAACTCCATTTTACGAGTCCTTTGTGTCGTTGGAAAGATTGCGACACACTATTCGCGAGGATGCCATTTTCATTAAGTTTTGAGAACTTTGAATTTTTTCCATTTCTCTATCTGTTGAGGCCATTCTGAGCATTTGGGGTTCCTTCTGTGAGTTCTAAGATATCCTTTGTCTTCTATGGATCCTTTTTGGATCAACAAGGCAACAAACAAATATCTCTTTCATTTTCCATTTATCGACCAGGTCCTTGACACACTGTCAAGGAAGAAATAATTTTCTTTTCTTGATGGCTTCAACAGATACATTCAAATAAAAATATCCCCAGAAGAATAGCATAATACCGCTTTCACATGCACATGGGGTACATTTTCATACTATGTTCTCCATTTTGGGCTATATAATGCATCTGCTACCTTTCAACGCGCCATACTAGGCATATTCTCCGATCTAATTACCGATAGTGTTGAAATATATATGGACGATTTCACACCCTATGGAACTGAATATGATGAAGCACTATCTAATATGGAAATAACACTTCAATGATGTAGACAGACTAACCTTTTCTTGAGTATAGAAAAATTCCATATGATGGTGACTGAAGGGGTAGTCCTGGACACTTTATATATGTTGTTGGGATTCATGTCAACCCTGCTAAAATACATGTAATCTTAAGTATACTTCCTGTTAAAACACAGAAAGAGGTACACATATTTTTGGGGAAAACATGGTATTATCATCGTTTTATTGAAAATTATTCAAAAAATGCTTTCCCTTTATTTCTGTTACTTATGAAAGATACAAGATTTGAAAGGACTCACAATTGCCAGTCTTCCTTTGAAAACTAAAAACACTTTTGTCTACAACTCCTATTTTATGCGGGCCTAATTGGAAGTCATCGTTTCATATATCTTCAGACACTTTTGACACTGCTATAGGAGTTGTGCTCGAACAAGAAGAAGAAAATAAGCCTTATGCCATCTACTATGCCAACAAGAACTTAGCATCAACATAATTAAATTATACGTAACCAAGAAATAATTCCTTGATGTCATATTTTCAATCAAGAAGTTCAAGAATTACATAATTGGTTACCCTATATTCATGCACACATATCACTTATCTATTAGGTACTTAACCAATAAACCTATCACAAGTGCACAATTTATTATATGGTTATTGTTAATCAAAGAATTTGATATTACCATCATTGATAAACCTGGCAAGGATAACGTAGTTGTAGATCTTTTATCTAGGCTCATTGAGAATACTGACAATTCTCCTGTAGAAGATAGCTTCCCTGATGAACATTTGTTTGCAGTGTCTACCCATACCCCATGGTACACTGACATTGCAAATTATCTCATTGCAGGAAAATTGCCACACCATGTCTCTCCATGAGAGAGAAGAAAGATCATCCAACAAAGTACCAGGTTCTCATGGGTTTATGGTTACCTATTCTACACTAGAGTTGATCAGATAATTTGCAGATGTGTTAGAGAGGACGAGATCGAAGATATTTTAAAATCCTACCACGATGGCCCCTGTGGGGAAAATTTTGCAGACATGTGAACCAGTCAGAAGGTTCTACGTGTGGGATATTATTGGCCCACAATATTCTAGGATGCAAAAAAATGCGTCATAGGATGCGATATTTGTCAATGGATGGGAAAACCCATCCAGACTAATGAGATTCCATTGCAGACACAACTGGTAATCGATCCTTTTGAGAAATGGGCCCTCAATTTCATNTCATAGGCCCCTTTAATCCATCATGGCATCAAAAATCTTATATCCTAGTGGCTAGAGACTATGTAATGGGTCGAGGCAAGGGAACTCCTTAAAAAAATGGAGCAGGATATCATTGATTTCAACTATGAATAAATTTGTGTCCGGTATGGAATGCCAAGGTAAATATTTACTGATGGCAGAGCACAGTTCATAGGAAATAAGGTCAAATCACTTCTTGAAAAATTTAAGATTCGACATCGGGTAACTTCTCCATTCCACCCACAGGAACATGGGTAGGTCGAACACACCAACAAGGTGTTGGAAAATATTCTCACTAAGACAATTTCTAGTCACCTTCTTGATTGGGATGATCGGCTACCTGAAGCCCTATGGGCTTAATGAAAAACATGGCGCAACACAACAAGGTTTTTTCCATTTGAACTGGTGTATGGTAATTGCCTGATATTTTCGATAGAATTTGAAATTAGAACACTCAGGAATATTATGGAAGTAGGGTAGGATCTAACAAAAAAACAAAAGAAACAGTTAGAATAGCTTCATGAGCTTGATGAAATCCACTTGACTATGTTGCAACACACATATATTGTACAACAAAAATGAGCAAAATCGCATGACTAACTGATTCAAAAGAAGTTGTTATAGCCAGGGAATGGGTGATCTTGTATGATTCTCGATTCAAACACTTTAAAGGGAATTTTTGCACTAGATGGTTGGGCCCTTATGAGGTATATACAGTCTTTGAAAATGGGATCATCAAATTGGTAACCATAGATAGGGAATGTACTCCACTACTCGGTAATGGGCATCGACTTTGCTTACATCATCATCTGACTTCAAGGGATTCTTTTATCAAACAACATTGTTCCAGTCTTCAACTCGGAATTCCCCTTGAGGAAGGCCAGCTCTCCACACCCACATCTTCATCATAAATTTATTATAAAAAATAAAAAATTTAATAACTGTAAAAACTCTTAGGAGCGCAGCTGGATAGATGAAAGGAAAAAACCAGCCTCTTGGCATTTGTTATCTGAAATAAATAAATAAAGTTCCTTTCTCTACAATTTTTTCTCAGTTCTAATCTTTGTCTGTAATTTTTTGAATAGGATTAATGTTGTTTTATTTCAGAGAAATTGTGGATAGTTTTCAAGTAACAGCACCATCATCATCAATTACTAATACTTGTCAAGCAACAACACCACCATAATCAATTATTGATACTTGTCAAGTAACACCACCATCATAATCAATTGTTGATAATTGTCAAGTAACAACCACATCATCATTTTCCAACACTTTTCAAGTAACAACACGACCATCATCATTCGTTGATACTTTTCAAGCAATAAGAACATCATCATTTTTTGGAAGTTGTCAAGTAACAACACCATCATCATCAATTGTTGATACTTTTCAAGTAACTATCGCATCAACATTTGTCATCACTTGTGAGGAACAATATCACCAACTAGTGGTCCTTTACCTGTACAAGTTGCCTCCTGATAAATTCCAGCACTGTCAAATGATGAAACTCCAAGTGGAAGCATAATACTCTCATTCTCAACAAAACTAGTCTTGTTGTGTCCATTCATGCATACTCTCAACATCTCATACAACCCAAACATCGTCTCTTTCAATACTGTGAAGAATAGCATACCTTATAACTTCACGCACAATCTGACATGTGATTACGAAGAAAAAAATATTCCTCAATGGTACATTTATTTGACGGCACTCCATAATCTATTCCAAAAATCATTATCGACCATCATATTAACAATCACCAGGTATACAACTTCAGATCCACATATGGTAAGGTCAAATCAGGTACGATACAAATCGACCCTTATTTATTACTTTTATTAATTGCAATTCATAGCTTGGTTGTTACCTGTCCTATCTGCCTACCCTATGCATGAAATTCATCATCCAAACCCTTAGTTTGGGGGAGGAACCATATTCTATGTTGTACTCGGTATCTATCCCCTTATTACAGAATTAAAACTGCTCATGCCCACCCAACTCAAATCAGAAAATTACCAAATTTAGAAAAATCAAATACCACCCTGCAACTTTGCATGCACCATCCATTTCGACGCAACTATAAGTTTAGCTACACAATGGAAGGATCGGTGGTACGCTATGAGTTGGAGGATGCAGAAAATTTGTAGGCGAACGGAGAAATATATCATATATTTCAAAACATAGGATGGATGATGTATTTCAAAAAGTTGCAAAGTTTTGACATGGGTATTACCCTATAATTTTCCTAGAATTTGGTTGAGGAGAAATCTTTAATCAAGGGAATGGAGGTTATAGTAACAGAGGAAAAAATATCAAGAGTGACGAAAATTCTTCAAGAGGGAGAAAGGTGGCTTGGCAGGAGATCGTCATTGGAAAAATCAACTAAAGAGTTTACCAGGGGAGACAAGCTTCTGCAACCTCACGGGAATGGGTATGCATGAGGTTCTCTTCCTGAAATTTGGAAGGAGGTATCCCTCTTCACCCAGAGGTATATGATGTGTGAAGGGAAATACAAGGTAATATTTTCTTACCATATTAATTTGTTATCTCACTTACGACATAGCATCCTACTAAAAATTCCACACTTTCTATTAAAAACTCGACACCATATGACACACGCCCTGAGGGGTGCAAGGCACCCCACAAAAACAATCACAAATCATGGATTATTCAGATTTCTAGTCCTTGGTGCCATGGGTAATACTTAGACAACATGGAGTCAATTCGTGGGATTATTGGACAAACCAGTAGAAGGGAAACATAACGGAGAAACATGAGTTAGAAGTGAACACATATAGAGTTATCAGGGGATATGTGATCAGGATGATGACCCCAAATAGTTCGAGGAGTAATAGAAACTCGATGACCCAATTCCACCACCTTTGAAGGAGACTGAGGGGAATGATGAAATTGAACCTCTAGGTGGAGACTGTCAGTTTCATGAAGTCAAAGAAACACCATCTGCAACACTAGTCACCCCCCCAAAAAAGAAGAGGTCTATGGTGGATTTTTTCATGTTCTCATCTAGGGGAAGAATGATATCAAGGAGACCTGAATCAGGTATGTCACCTACAATTGCACCGCTAGAAATAAGAGGAAAGGATGTTGTGCATACACCAAAAGAACCAGGTACCAGCGGAATAAAAAATAGGGGATTCCATGATTTTCACATAAGAACCAGGAACTAGCAATGAAATGGAGGACCTCGGGTCTGTACCAAAAGAGCCAGGTGTTGGAAACACTATAAAATATGGAGAGGTCAATGGAATAATTGGAAGAGGATTAGTGCGATGGGAGGCTTTGTGCTAGTCACACAAGAACCCGACCAAAATGAAGAACATGGCACCGTAGTTGTCACACAACAAACATCTACATAAATTCCAGTCAGAACTGAGGAGGTTGTGACTTTGAATAAGAAAGTGGGGGAACCTAGCAAGAAAAATGCCAAAAAGAAGGAATCCTCCATTCTGATTAAACAGGTAGAAAAAATAAAAAATAAAAATCAGAGGCTAAAGCGAGTAATCAGGATGTTGAATAAAGAAGCCAAGAAACCAAAATTGGAGCCCCATTCTGTGTGGGAGGATACCCTTAGACCTGTGATATATAAGTTTCGGGATGTGAAACTTCAAGACACCTCCACACAAACAGAAGTGGAAATAAGGGAAGTCAGAGTTTCCACCTTCGACCTTCCTTCCTCGATACTATTATAAGTAGAGCTTGATAAATGGAAGACAATGGCACTATCTTATTAGAAATTCATTGTCCCCTTAAATACACATCAAAAAACTATTAGGAACATGGAGAGAAAGAGAGCCAATGAATTGAATCTCTATAGGTTAGAGAAGGAACCGTGGAAGGAGGATCAAAAAAAGTTTAAGGTTGTGCATGAGCAGATAGGAAAGAAAAAAGGGGAAAAACGTCATATTTGGACACTTTTTCAAGAGTTGTTGAACTGTAGGGCACCATCACTAGTATATGCTCTGTTTTTACAGGAGTTTATTCTATTTTAGCTCACGGCATTCATCGAAGGTAAGCCCTATCAATTTACACATGCCACGCCCTTTTGAAAAAAATTCTATGAGGCTGACGCAACTACACAATACTCCTTGTGTGAATTCTATCTCCATGATATCATCTTACCATTTGAAATGGAATTCATTCCCGTACCATATATAGGAGATCTTTAGCTAAGGGATTTTGTCTCACACCTCTTGCACCATGTTAAATGGAAAATAGCCCAGGAGAATGTAGAACGAATCTAGGCTACATGTGAACTCATAATTAGAGCAGAAACTTCCATTGCAAGTGATTGCATCAAGGCCTAGGGCCTCATTGCTAGGTCTATCAACCTCTCAAGGATAGTTGTGAGCCTTCAAGCCCAGGTGATTGAGCATTGTGCTAAGGATATTAACAATGTAGCCAATGAGGCCTTGCAAGGCAACATGAAGAGATGGGACTTGTCCTCAATGGCCATAAGGACTCGAGAGCCCTTTGGGTAACCAAATATACAAATGACCATGGAACATTTAAACAAATATATAGAGTGAATAGAGAAGAGGGGTTCTCAGTGTATCGGATTGAAATTCCACTTTCCTCTGATTTGGCTACCCTTAAATAAAAACATGCCAATGTATGAGCTAACATAGATAGATAAATTTTGATGGGAATAAGTCATATTTCTAGCAGGTTTTAGGGCACCAAGAGAAGATACACGGGAGGAATATCATTTGAATACATTGCACAAAGCCTATTCATGGGAAAATTAAGACCTCGGGTGAATTTTGTTGCATAGGGACATGCAATAGGGCTATTTGGGGGGACATGTTGGGCCTATGAAATGCACCTTTTTTCAAATTGTTCATCCTGTTTTGGGACCATTTTGAATACCCTATATTATCCTTTTGATAACATTTTACTCATGATTCCATGCTTAGAATAAGGTACAACCTTGTTTGTGAATTGTATTATTTAAGTAATAATATATGGATGTTGAGTGGTTTCTACCTAGTTTTTAATTACTTATGTGGTGATTTGGAAAGTCTATACTTGTAGGTTGTGGATAGAATGCATTAACTCGAAGAAGGGATCTTATCATGCAACTATCTTGGCAAGTTGTTACTTCTAGAGCTGCTACTTACATGATCATGATATCTCACCTGAGGATATGGTCTTTGACTAATGCTCAAGAGAGATAATGGACAAAAAAGCCAATGTGGTGATAAGCCACTACCATGAGCTAGGGATACCATCCGTGGAAGATAATTTGAGACATATGTAACAAAGTCTCTCTATTTTATACAACTGGTGTAACAAGATATATGCGCAACAGATTTTCTGCTAATTATGTATTGATTTGTTTAGATATTATGTTGAGAAAATTTTCCAACTGATGTATGTATATATAAATGTATTAAGGATCCCAAGACGTCATATATAGAGAAGATGACATAGCTAAAAGAGAAGAATGTAGCAAGATCGTTGAGACATTTATATTATCTTTCTTATAATAAAGTATGCAGGATTTTGTTCATTAAGTGTCAATTTGTGATTAAGCTTTGCATCCCTAGTTAGTGGAGGAAGGGCCCCCTTCACTGATCAGGTGTTGTTGTTATGTTAGTTTCTGATTAATTAGATTTATCTATCATTTTCTATCACATCAGTTTGTTTTTGTGTGTTAATATGTCGTGTTTATGAGATAATGTTAATGTAGGATCAATTAAACTAGGATTGGATTTTGGTTGATGACATTGTTGTAGGGATCAAATTGATTCTTAGACTACTCCTAGGAATTGGTTCATTTTTTTTCATTTATGGAATCTAGATCGATATCGTTAAATTTTCTTCATGATTGTGAGAGTTCTTTTGTATATATATTTCATATTTAATTTATAACAGGTGCATTCTCTTCATAATTATCATAGGATTGTAATTTGGATTGATTTTAGACTACCTTAGTCCTCTGAGATTTTTTTCTTCATTATTCATCTTAAGATCTGATACGTGTGACTTAGCAAGTCTGAAAGTTGCATTGGGACGGTAGATCATTCAAGATAACCAATTGTGAACAAGAACCTATTGTATTCATAAACTTTTCATGTAACCTTGAAATAATAGATGTACCCTGGATTGATAATTAATGTGAAGTGTTGTTTAAGTGTCCAGAAAATGAAATTAAAACCACCAACAACATCAACATACTTTGCTTCCATTGTTAAAAGTGCAATATCCTTTTGCAGTTTTGAAATCCAAATTACTATTGTTCCACCTTATTGAGGGGTCTAAATTCCCTTTGACTCAATAGTAAGAATCACACCTAGAGATGAGGCCTAATTAGACTCTCCTCCATTTGAAGTAGCGTGATTCTCTGGATTGATATTCCAACAAGTTTCGATGGGATTTAATTGTCGTTCCCTAAAGTTCCCTCTCTAACGATGTATGCATTTTTGGGAATTTATTTTTATTTATTATTCAAACATGTTATAAATATAAATAACTTAAAATGACTAAATTGGAAGAAAGTTGGACATGAGGTAACCATTTGTCAACGATATGTCAAACAATATATGCATCTAGTCAACACTAGTAGACAATATTATCATTAACCAATTGACAAATATTACTTGAAAGAAAAAGGGGGAAATAGTTAAGCACAAATCACATGTATAATTAATACCAGAACTAATTTTGCATTTAATTATGCATACAATATAAATAAAAACACCATCGAATTTAAACCAGTATTCATTTAGCAATCAAAATCATTCAAGATAACTTAACATAATAACAATCTTACTAAAAGGATTCTAGAAGAAAAGTTGTTTGCAGAGCAATCCACAGATCAAGTTAATCCTCAAGCATGGTATAAATTTTTCTCCGAATCTAAATGAGCTTCCATATTAAACTCCAAAAATAATTCTTCGTTCAATTCTTTAGTTCTTACCAAAAACCATTGACCCTTCAAAAATAGGTCAATGTTATTATTTATGAAAAACAAACATACAAAAAATATATTCAAACTTCACTTAAAATTAAAAATAAGAATCAGTAATGTGGACTCCTCCACATGTAAACCATTGGTGTTATTATAGTTAATTTAACGGATTCTCTCGGTCATATTTGGACCACCGAGAGAAAATATCTTCACAAGTGTGAAGATAAGGGAATCGATGATGCTTCATCGATGAACAGAGCTCATAGTTCATTGTTACCAACTGGAATTTGAATCGTTCTATCTTAGCGCTCAAGTATTTCAGCACAACTGATGCAGCTATCAGCCAATTACAAAATTGTCTTACTTATCCCATCTCCAAATTCGTGATTCTGAGAACATCTGCCTTGGTTCTCATCATGTTTTTTTACTATATTACAAAATCCTTAGGCATACCAAAATTGTGGAGTTGGATATCTCTCATTATTTGATTTATCTTCTCCAATTTCTTGAGACATTCCTCCCATCTATATTTCATATTTTGATGTGGCTTCGTTACTAGTTGTGTCCAACTCTCAGTTGACTTATAAAACCTTGATAAGTTGTCATCCTGAAGCAACCTAATACCATGTACCTCACTCCCTCAAACCTTTTGAATTTTCCAGACGTATTGGATCTGTTCTAGTACCCTGTGTGACCGTTCGAACCATCTTGACATTTCTTTGAGTGCCATGAACCCCAAAAAAGTCTCTTCCTAGTAGCTCACCAAATTAATCATAAAGATATCCCTTTTTGTTTTAAATTGATTGTATCCTGCTAAAAACCCATCTCTTATAAAAATAATTTCTCAAGTGGTGTCTTGGTATTACTTGGCTTGATGTCTAAGATTATTGAGTTCTTGTTTCATGGAATTTTCCTTCCGCTCATATTCTCTTTCCCTATCGATGGTGGTGCTAGATATGGACATTCTGTCTCCTAGTAACTCACTCACTTGGGACTATCTAGCATCCAACAAGGTTTCTTCCATGGTAATCATCACAAAATTATCCTAAGTAAGCCTCCTCATTTTTCTAGTCCTCTAGACTATCACTTGTTTTTTCCCATCATAAGCGATTTCCTAGACATCGAACACCTCATCTATGGGTTATGGAATTGGTTGGTCCCCCCATGATATAGAATTTCTCATAATTCCTGGAGTATGAAAGTGTTCAAAGGCATGTTCCTTACCTTTTCAGAAGTTTGTACCTAGTTGATGATGTTTTCTCCATCTTTGCTAAATGTATTCTCTTGACCCAGATCTATAGAAGGTTGTCTTGGGCTATATGTGAGTATGGAATCTACATCTTTGAGGATATATCCTACCTGCATGGTGTTAGTGGTGATATCTGTCACACTCTTTGTTGTTTCCACTATGGGTGTTGTCATTTCTCTGGACAAAGATGAAGATTCCATACTCACATATAGCCCAAGACAACCTTCTATAGATCTGGGTCAAGAGAATACATTTAGCAAAGATGGNGGAGTCTTTACTGTGGTATCTTTAGATTCTTCGCCATCTTCTTTCTCCTCATGTCCTTGGCTTCTGGGTGTGTCACTTGTAGGCTACCCTCCACAATATGAATCCTCCTCACTTTCTCCTTCATCAAATGCCTTTTCATATGGAATATATCCTTGTCCATTACTTTTATCTTTATCTTCTAGATCTCACTCCTGGTCTTTTTCGTGTATCTCAACTTTTCCTACTGAGGTGGTACCCCTTGTATCTATTTCATATTCCTTTCTCTCTTGATCGCTTCCTCCTTTACCTTGGGTATATGACCCTCACCCCAAGGAGGTAGTAATGTTCTCTAATTTATTCATGTTTTTCCCCATATCCAAGGGATGCAATCCTTGAGACAGTCGGGTGTCTATCATCTCTATGTCATCTTAATTTACAATGGGAACTGGTGTAGCATCCAAATCATCATTGTCATCATCACGGATTGTAATTAGGTCAACGATTACCATTTCTAGTATACTTGGGATTGATGTCACTATAACAACCTCAATCATTGATCCAAATCCCAATTGGTCCACCTATACCTGTCTTTCATTAGGTTGTTCGTTGTGCCCTGCAGGTGAAGTTTCTCTTGCAGGCGTTTTTCCTCCCTCTACCATATGCATGTCCACAAGATTCACCATTGGTGGTCCTAATGCTTGAAGAGTGGTATTTTTCGCATGCTCTTGGAACATTTTCTTATTCTCTTCCAGGATCCATTATGCTTCAACTCTCCTTTCTACTTGCTATGTATTCTCATTTTGTGCATGTACAACAACTCCTACTATTTGTTCCAACCACTCTAATTGTTCATCTCCTGACATGGATTTGAAATACGTAAGATATGGTTTCTCTTTCATCTATAGGAACTCTTCCCAATATAGGAAATTTTTGGTTAATATCCCATCCTCAAAGGTGACGTGTGCACACACTAGTGAGATACCACTTAACCAGCGTGTTGAGCAACTAGAACTATCTCCACTTGACCTATACTCCACCTTATTTTGGGTTTCTTTCATAGTATAATTAGTATCTTTTACCAAGTGATAACTTACATAGAATCCATATGGGATGAATTCTCTTTTCTTTTCTTTTACTAAGGAAGCATTGAAACCTTGTAGAATGGTCTGGTAACAAATTTCGCCCAAGACTAACATGTCCTGTATATAGGAAGGAAGGAGGTGTCGAGCCTCAGTGGCTTTAAGAATCTTGAGATAGGTACTCCTTTCTTTTAAATACCAATTCCCTATCTTTGATATGACCCTTATTGTTGATTCAAAAATCCTCAGACAATTTTGTTTACATATTATGAAATAAATGTTATCCAATAATTCATCACAAATTGTAGGGTAAGATTTTTTATATCTATTCTCCCATAAGACGTTGAAATAAACATGGAAAACTAATTCTGAGACATGCCAACTTAAAAACGTCCATAGAAATACATTTCTAGTGAAAATTGCATCTAATAGGTATGAGGCCATAAAGAAACAAGGGGTTTATCCTCCCTTCGGTTTCTTTGCTTGCTCAACCCTAACACTCAATTGTTTAGAGATTTTGGAACCCCAATTGAAGACACTTCTGGATATGGATACTATATAGGCCAGGGGCATCCAGGATTCCAAAAACTTGGAGTAGTTTATTTCCCCATACATATAGCATATCAGGGCCATGAGGAATATATATGTTTCTCTCAGGTTTATAGTGTTGTACAATATGGATGCTCTGGTAAAAAAAATTATATCTTCTTTCCACAAGGATGCCAAAATCTAATTGGTGTTGTGTTGTTCATATAAATTAACCATGAAATCGATGTTAATATGAACTTCAAGTTCCATGAGTTTGTAATACTTGCTGACCTCCATTGGCAAGAAACCACCAACACATTGGTCATTCACATCATTAATCACGCACTTGTCATCATGGTTGTGATTAATTATCAATTATAAGGTTTTTATGCAGGGTAAAACCAGAGTTATGGAAGCTACCATATATGAGGATGATAATTTGATATTCTTAAAAACCTAGTCATCCAAGACTCTTACTTCTGGGTCGCTATGGGGGGTGAATTCAGAAAAATCATCATGGTGAATCTTATTGTAACTTTCAAGCTAGGTGGGCATGGGTGCCTTGGTTTCCATGCTTATATCTGTATCCCTGTAGAGTGGTGGCATAGCTTGCGGTTTCTTTTGTGACGTTGTAATTACAGGCTCCACCTTGGGTGTGAACTCCAATTCTCTGGAAACCACATGACTAGAAGCTTCTCCAACCATGATCTTCTTCTCCTTCGACATCTTCGGTAACTGACGGGTTGTTGGTCTTCGAGGAGGCATGTTTCATGCAAGAAAAAAAATTATCTTAGTTATTTGTTTGTTACATAACTCTAAATATAAAAATATTTATTATCAATACCAAATACCCGCGAAAAAAGAATTTTTTCTGGTTCATTACTTGTTAGCACTAGTATTTACTGAAATCCCTACAAAATCTAGTTTCAAATGAAACACCTGGTTACTCGAGAATTATTCACAACAATAAGGTATCAACTGCTCTATGAAAACAATGAAAAGCTAACCACCTCATCAATTTCAAATAGTGTGTTTCCATTAGTCTCACTTGGACTTACTTTGGCTGAGTATAGAGAAATCCTTATAGATATTTGGGGATTCACTACGTCATCAATGCCAATATAATTTGGAGTTAATGTGCCACATAAATCGGTACTGTGGATGGACGTTAGGCTAGTTCATCAGTGATATCAAACAATGATGGGTTGGCACTCATGATTGATGATATTGGGGATTGGGGCACGTTCATATTCTACTGTTTGAATGAGGATCATTGATGTTTGGTCATTGATCCCAGTGTGGAGGAGTTATATGCTTTCATAACTTTTATGATGGTTTTTTTCAATGTATTGGTGTGGAACACTCGTTATGTCATTTGAATTTTAGGGGATCTTATAAGCTAACGTGGCTAATTTTGATAGGTCAAATTTGTGAAAGGAGTGTCATGTGGATGACTCATGATGCAACATATTGCATCATTAATTGGTCATCAGTGAGAGTATTAGCGTGTAGAAATGACTGGTTTGGGGTTCTGGTTCACCGATGCCAACGAGGCATCGATGATCGGCGAGTTGCAATTTTACGCATTAATTATTAGTCCATGATCTTGGTATTCCAATGTCATTGGGATACCATTGATTGATGATCGAGAAATTGTGGTTCTTAGAGTAACTGTGCTTACCAACTTGTCAATGACTAATGTAACACGACGTCGACAATTCCCAACTTCTTCATCTCATATTTTCTCATCATCACACTTAGTGTCCCAATGGACATTGTGAATTGTATGTGGTGACATGGAGCCTGACATGGAATGATCTTCGTGACACAAAAAATGTGTCTTGACAACGTGGCCTAATGACTTGGCTTACCCAAGTGATGTTTCAAAGTGTCATGTTTTGTGTTTGATGACGTGTTAATGTCGATGTGGTTGACAGAGTGGAGATATAAGTGCCTACATGGTGAATAATGAGAAGAGGTGATGTGTTCCATATCTATGTGGCTCTATGTTGCACTGTCTCGAGGTGAAGCTTTATCCTAAAAATGGATGGTTGGGATGGCCTTTTGAGTTGATCGAACGATCACACACTTGAGGAAGGTTCATTCGTCGGTGTTGAAACCATTTATGTCCTTGGTATATTTCTCTATGTGTGTTGATAGATTCTGATGACCGATGTAACATCGACATCAGTGAATTCCTCTACTCATTTTCTATCATCGTGCACTTGTTCATTGGCATGGGCGATGCCTGACATTTATCGGTGCTGACATTTCCAAGGGGAAACTCTCTTATTTTTCACGTTTGTATGCTAGCATGGTCAACTCCTGATGTTCATCAACATCGTCATCCTTAAGAGGTCACCATCAAAGATCAAGGAAAATCAATTTTGACAGGAAAATTTGATAGTTGGGAAATATTAAATGTCAAAAACCTTCCTTTTTCAGTGTTTAAACTATCTATCCTTCTCCCCGTTCCAATGATAATTCATACCAAGCTCAGGACTCGTTTAATACAATTAAAACAAAGAAACAAACCCCAAAACTGGTCATGGTCATGTGAAAATCACAACATATGGATGATATTAAAAGAAAGTGGTATCCCAAAACTTTCTGAATTTTTGAGGGTTTGTTGAGTGCTCAACAAAATGGCGATTCAGTGGTTGAAACCAGCATCTCTATTTCTCCTCTTATAGATATTGTTTAGACACTTTGAGAGTTGTATTTCATCTTGAGACAACAACCCACAAATGATTCAGAAATATG
>JASDQU011443773.1:19092-37670 GCA_032191745.1 Picea mariana
ATATTCTAGATATTCCCTAGCTACCTCATACATCATATATTTATACTACCAAAATGGGGGTTAAACCCATTACAATGATTACCCAAAACCCTAACCCTAGTGGATTAGGTTTGTCCACAAAATAAATTCTTTCGTGCGGTTGGTCTTTGATCCAACCACTCCTTGCTTTGACTCTGTGCTTCTTCTCCTTAATTCTCGAAGTGCTACTTTCATTGTCTTCTGTCACACTGCTTTACATTCTTTCTTGGCATGCACTGCTTCCTTTGGTCCATTCCTTAGATTTCTGCCTTGTTTCCTGTGTTGTACCCTAGAATAGCCTGCTCAAATAGGCCCCCCAAAATTACTTGTGGCTTGTCCTGAGCCACCCAGGAAATGTTTTCCTTCTTGAAATATTTTTCCAACTCATGGAATCAGACTGATATCTCTTCATCACAAGTCATCACTTGTGCACTCTTCTCTGTAACAAACTCCACAATGTACGTAGTGAGATGTTCCTTCAACATCCCTTTAGCTTCCAACCTAATATTTTCCATCTGGCCCTTTTCTGTATCCATCTCTATCAAAATATTCTCTGCATTTTTCTGTAATGGCTCCAACGAATCCTACCTGAACTTCTTCTGTACCTGGATTGAATTTAATTCTTCCTGCAAATTCTTTAGTTCCTGTGCACTCCTTAGCCACTCCTAAATGTTCATATCCTTTTTTTTTTGCTTCAACTCCTGCACATATGTGTTGAGGCTTTCTTCCTTTTGTTCCAATGCCTGCAAATTTTCAATCTCTTGTAGACTTGCCCATAGTTGCACACTTTTGTCATATGGCTCTGCAATGTCCTTAATACTTTGTGCCATATTCTCCATGTGTCCTTCAACCTCCTGCTTTCTCTGTGATCTCTCTTCGGGTAGCGTGATTGGGTTTAATAGTGCCATTAATTCCGTTATATGAATTTTATAATCTTCCATCACCTGTGCGATCTTCCCAATTTTTTCCTTTGCCTGTAAATGCACCCCATCTTATGTGCTGTCTCGAATGGACTTGAAGACTTCCTCTATGTGTTGCTCGATCTAGCCAATGTGCTACTTTGCCTCATTTTTTTCAACCTTCACTTCATTGAGAGTTATCTTCAGTGTATCCTTTATGTCCTTTATTGTTTGTAACTCTGTCCCATCCTCGTGTGCTCTAGATTGGATTTCCTGTGTGACACTAACTTGCAGTCTGTGCAACACTTTCATGGGGATCTTGGCCAGATCCAAGTCCAAGTGAGAAATATCCTTCAACTATTTCTGCGCTATCTCCTTTTCCAACTATAGCATATCCCAAGTAATATAAAAGTTTTCTCTTTCTGATGCTATAATTTGGATTGTTTCTTGTGCTAGGACTCTATCGTTTTGAGCAGTCTATTGTGGTTGTGACTTTTCCTTCTCCTACACTGTGCTCATTTGTAGTTGTGCCAAAGTCTCCTTAACTTCTGAAAATATCTTTATGATCTCCTCTCTTTGCTTCTCCGCATCGTCCCATGACTCTGATACACGGTAGTGTAATTTTTCTACCACCATCTCCACATCATCTTCTGTAATTGTGAATTCCGGGACATGTTTGTGTGCCTTCATATTTTTCCTATGTCTTGTTGCCTGTAGCACAATCCTCTTATTTGGCAGAGTCTCTATCTGCATTGAGGTTGTGGGTACTTCTATGTATGGGATGTCTCCTTCTCCTCATTCCTCATGCTTAGGAACATTTGTTTCCTTCTGTGTACTTCCATTAGTATTCTTCTGTTGTGCTCCTCCATTGGCCACTCCGACGCGATCCTTCTCCTGCATAGATGGATTTGGAATGGTCTTATGTTGTCTTGGTTTCTTTACTATCACACTCCCTCCAATGTCCTTTGCATGCTTTGCAACTTTCCAGGTGGTCGTTGCTGGACTACTGGTTTTCTACGATATACCAGCTTTTACTGGTTGTTTTCATTTTTGTCCCTTCTTTGATGTCATTGGTACTTCCCACTCATATGGCCATTCTTTCATGTCCCATTGGAATTCCTCCCCAATCACAAAGTACCTTATCTGTAACCAGTTTGTCTTTGGGTCCCTTTTGGCCTGAATCCATACATTGTTCCTTGATACTTGAAAATTGGCTATATCCTTGTGTTCCTCCACCACTTTTGGTGGCATCCTCCATGTTTCAGCTACCTTCTTCTGTATTTCCTACAAATACATCGCAAATATACTTGATTTGTCCTTCCTTTATTTTGTGGCTGAGGTGTGCCACAATGTTGCACACTGTTCTATGCTGCACTTTCCTATCCTTTGACAAAACATGTTGTATTTGAGGTGTCTCCATCCTACCAATGCTATAAATATTATCAACCATGAATAGTGGAATTTTGTGCCTAAATCTTGTGCGTCTTTGCAGTAATCCATAAATAATTTTAATAAGTATGGACTCTAGCTAAGTAAAGTACCCTTCACATAGTGCGCAACTATTGTTATCACCCATGTTGGTGCTTATTCCTTGCGATACTTCCTTAGTAATTTTCATGCCATTAACTTTGTTTCCAGTCTTGTCCCAGGTTTGTTGATCCTATTGATTATAATTCCTTGAGATACTCTCACTGTTCCATATGTTTTCTTCATCTCCTTGACTAGGGTCTTCTCCTTAGTTTTATCATCCAGATATTGTTCAAGTTTCTCTCCATCAGTTGGTAGCCCCATGATCTTCACAATTAGGCCTACATCAATCGATACGGGCTTGTCTATCCACAAAATACCCCCATGTATTAATGCCAACAATTGTTTGAGGCAATTATTCACATCCTTTCTGTGTCCAAAATGAGGGATCTCCAGTAAGTTCATTATCCCTGTGTTGTATAAGCATGTTATCCACTATTTTGGTTCAAATATTGGAACTCTAGATGCACTGATCCCTTTGATCTCCATGTATACCTACAACTAAAATTCATGGAATTTATCTCTATCTGCTACGTCATGATCTACATACCTCAAATTTTCTACACATCCTAAAATGTTAGGAAGATTTGTCACTCCTTTTGGTATGCACGGTAGTGTTTACGACTTCTTCTTGTTTGCGTGGAGACCTCTAAATTGAATTTTTTCCTTTGATATTCTCTATCATGGTGGATGGCCCTGCTTCTGGTGGCACATCCTCTTCATCTGATTTTGGTTCACCTATAACATCTTCTACTTGCACCTATTCCTCTATTTGCGGTGCTGTCTCTGCGACAAGTTTTTGTATTGGTTCAGCCTCTGACCTAGGATCGTCTGATTTTGTTCTTTCATCATATTCACCATTTTTTGGCTGTGATTCTCCCAAACCTAGCTGCGGTGAGAGGTTCTACTCTTCAGTAGGGTTTTTTCCTTCGAATTTTGGATCCACATCCTTCTGCTCCGCGACTGGTTCATGTTATTCAACAAGTGTTGGGCTCACTAGTTCCTCGACGGGCGATGGGATCACATCCACATAGATAATTCCTTCTAGATGAATATGGTTTTCTATGGATGCTTTCTCTGTGGACTTTGCAGTGTTTCATGTGTTTCTTGCGACTCTGCTGGGAGCTCCAACCTTTGGTGGTGCCATTTTTCTAGATCTTCGAAGAAATTTCTCTAAACCCTCACTTAACCTCCTCAGAATTAATGATTTGTGCTCGAATTTCTCTCCTTAGCTCTTATATTCTCTAAGTCACRATGAGGCTTAGGTTAAAAGTTTAMTTCTCTTATACAGCYTGCCATAAATGCTCTRTCATATACTACTTTTACGTTTACCGCCTTTTATTCTTTTTTTTTTCTGACCACTTTCCGTTTCATCATGCCGTRTTCACTTTTTCCATCACACAGTGTCTTCAGGTTCTGTCATACTTATTTCTATATTCTGTTTCACATTGTATCCTTCAACTATCTATRTATCACTTATTCATCTGCCTACTTCTTTTTGCCTTTTTCTCATTTTTCCACTTTCTTTTTTTCTTCCCTTTTCTTCTTCTTTTAACTTCTACTATATACAATATGTACAACTCTAAATTCTGTGCTACAACTATTGAGGCTTAGTAGGTCGATTGTCCCTATACAGTTTYAGTTAACTACTATTCATCAATCCTTGAAGTTCCTTTTCTATCAAATTCTGCAGCTGCACAACACCTCCATCCGTGACAAACTTTATCTCATATGGGCCTAGCCAATGCATACTAAACTTATTTGGGTGCTGCAAGTATTTACTATCATAGAGGAGAACCATATCTCCTTCTTTTAAGTTCTTCTTCTTAAATGTCTGTCATGCCAAGCCTTGTCCTTTGCTTTCTGTACCTCTTGATGGAAACTAGATACAATTATGTCTTCTTCTAATTCCATGAGTTGATCCAATATTTCTTGAGTTTCTCCTCTTTATGTCATATCTGTAATTGCTTCAATGCACATACTAGGTATCAAATACTCCAAGGGTACTGTTATTGCACAATATGTACTTTCCCAAAGCCTAAAGGCAAGTAGGCCTAGATTGGCATAACACGAAGGTGACCCTGTCACTTCCACCCCAACATGGTACCTATTTCTCTTTAGGAGGAGGAGAAAAAATCACTCCAAGGGAGACATATCTAGACCTAGTTGGTTGATGAAGGGTAAAAGAATTGGTAAAACCCACCCCTCTCTCTAGGTCACTCAAGGAAATATGTCACTTGGTAAAGTTCAAGGGGGGTAAATGGAAATGAATGGTACCTGCACTTTACCAATGAAACATCAAACATTAGAAATAACAATGATTTCAATAATTATGATCAGTGACTTCTTAGATGAATTATGTGCTACTACAACAAGTTATATAAAATAAAGATAAAATTATAATAGCAACAATGTATCAAAAATTTCAAGTTATGATGACAAAAATGATATAAAGACTTTGCAATTTGATAGTACTTTGTCACTTACAATTTCAAGATTAAAAAATGTCAATAAGTGACTTCAATGGGCTGTCAAAACACTTATAACAACAGTAAAATAAATAATTATGACAACAACAAAACCACTCTAGAAAAGTACTTAATTTAGACAATTAAACAACTATTTCAACTCTTATTGATTATAGCTTGCCTAGTACAAGTTCTGGGTGATCTATCAATCAGAAAATGAGTTTAACAGGCTATCAAAAGTGATTGCAACAACATCAAATTAATAATGATGGCAACAACAAACAAGCTTCAGAAATGTACTTTGCTGAGGCAACTGAACATACACGTTAGCATTAATTGACAATAGCTTGCCTAGTACAAATTTTGGGCAGTTTATAAGACAATGAGCATGCTTCAAATAATGGTTGTAACAGAGGTTACAACAACAATAAATTATCTATTATTATTTCTAGACTAGTTTAGCAAGTTAGTTCAAGTTAGTAGGAGCTTCAAGGAAGAGAGTTTGAAAGTTGTTTTGATCAACCTTCCAACAAAAGAGAGACAAGAGACTAGTGCCTTTAGGGTTTATGGATTCAAATATATCAACACATTAACTTGGAGAGACAACAACGATTATACTTGTCTAAAAGATAACAAGGTGGAATCTTGAGAAGTAGTACCTTAAGTTCTCAAGCACCAAGCCTCAATGAGAAGGTTTAACTAGGGTGTAGGTACTTCTAGGCCCTAGTTATTTCTTCTATCATTAGACTCTTGAAAAATATTTAATGCAATAAGAACTAGAGAAATCTTCTAAAGTGATATCACTTTAGGGCTCTAGAAGTTTGTCTAGACAAGATCTTCTTAAGCAAAACTAGAAAAATAAAGAGCAAGAAAGAAACACCTTATGTTTCTTACTCCCAAGGTTTCAAGAAAGAAATTCCATAATATTACATATGAACAAGTAAACATACCATAGACATTTATCATGAAATGAAAATTTCATATTTACTTACTTCACCAAGAATAATCAAGCACAAAAACCTTAGATTTGCCAAAATTTCACCAAGACATGATCCAAAATGCATCCAAAATAACCTCCAAGCAAGTGTGCCTTGGTAATTTCAGCCAATAAACCCTTTAGGGAGAAAAATTCAGTCCTCCCTCTTGTGAGAGGCGAGTTATGATCAAAATCAATGTCACTTTTTGTTTATTTATACAAAAAATTGACCCTAATTAAGTTTCAGGTAAAAAATGACAGACCGACCTCACTAGTTTCTTACAAAATTAAATTATGGTCAAAATAAAATAAATTTGCATGTACAGACCCTCCTAGGGGTGAAGTCATGCCCTTCTAAGGTAACGTTGGACCTCTGTCATGGAACGTTTGGCTCAGGGAGTGAAATGTTGGGCCTACAAAGGCCAAAACCCTGCACACACATGCCAATAACCTCAGGATTACCCCCAAGGTGACAACCACTACATGTAGAAATGTCCACGATTGCATGGGTGATGTCTAAGGCCTCCAAAGGCCATCGTTTAGGTGAGAAAGGAACAAATTCATGGGTCTCGGTCCACCAAAGTGCCTCCAAAGGGAACATCCTTTTTCTTCCTGGAAGAACCCTTTCATCTTCATCCTGCCCCCTGGATGGGGTCTCAACATCCATCAAATGGGATTTGAGCCCTCATGAAGGTCCAAGCTAGTCATATCTCCATGTACTTGTTCACCGAGAAAGGTCATGCAAAGAAAACAAGTATTCCCTCTAAGGGTCCATAAGTCACATGCATCATAATACGTAAATCACATATAATAATTAAAATGCCCAAACATGTGCATTAATTCCCCCTAAACCCAAACAAATGCTCAAAACATTATGCAACTTGACAAGTCTAGGGTTTGGAATGGTCTCATAGTGTCCTATTGGTCCAGTCTCCCTTAAGTCAAGGTCATTTTCCAAATGGAGCTTAATCCAAATCAAACAAGTGTAAGAGGTGGTGAGGGGAAAATCTTTGGGCATGGGGTGCATGTGATAGAAGGGAAATGTAACACTCACCTATGGGTGCCTTTGTTGAGGGTGAGATGCACCTTGTCATGGATGAAAATGTTTCCAATGCCATTGATTTCCATTTATTCTTTTTATGTTTTCTTTCTTCTTTTATCTTTCTTTGTTCATGCTGCAAGGAAAGAGTTGATGGCCACCACCCTGGCTTGGTGACCAGCTAGTGGCAGTGTCACCCACAAATATTTCATGGAAATGAGAAGGATGGATTGTCATGATACCCCCTTTCTCTTGGCCATGCAAAGAAGAGCCACTACCCTATCTTGGTGACCAGTTGGGTGGTAGTTTCATACCACTACATGTTTATGGTCATGATAGGCTGACTCATGATGAGATCTCGTATCCACCGAAAAATTTCTTGATTTGTTTTATTCACATGTGGGTCCCCTTTTCTTGCTAAGAAGCATTTCAATGCTTTCGTAGGGATCCCTGGGTGAAGCATCTCAAAGGTTTAAATTCGGCTCTTAACTTTTGTGAGCTACATTTCTCCCTGGGCCTTTAGCCCCTTCTTCCCATGAGGTAAGGTACAACCCTTTCCAAGTGGATCCTTCCCCAATTCCCAAAATTGTGGATATATGGAGGGGATAAAGATGGAAAATGGTAAGTATGGAGGGAACATGTGATGACTCTTTAGAGATCTACTAGGTAACAGCTTATCCTAAAGGGAAACTAACTTACTAGGTAGGGCACCATGTGACCTTCCTAGGTTTGAACAAGGAAAAGAGCATAAAGTCAAGAAAACATTATGAAATCCATAAAGATTCAATGCAACATGTTTAAATGTTTTAAAAATTGGAGCGATGCATACCATGATACCCAGACTTATTACCTCATGGAGCAAGACTCATTTCCATTTTAGGACCATGATGGTGTGATGGATACTGATGTCGATGGTATGTGGGATCTGCTACGGAAAAAAGGGGCCCTTCGGGGCCATACACATGTTGTTTGGATCTCAACACTCCATGTCTAGGACCTGTGGGCCTCGAGACATGATCTCCTTAGTTACCCCTAAGTTTGGGGGTAATAGGTACCACTACTTCCTTTCCATACACCAATCTAAAAGGTGTCTACCCTCTAAGTTTCTTTCTTGTAGTTCTATATGCCCATAGTACTACTGGTACCTTCAAGTCCCAATCATCCCTGTTCACATTACAAATATTGGTTAAGGCATTCTCCAATATCTTGTTAAACACTTCCACTGTTCTATTAGCTTGGGAATGGTAAGGAGTTCTCTTCTGATGATGTATCTCGAATTATTCATTCATTGCCTGGATAGTACTATTGATGAAATGAGTCCCTTAATAACTCATCAGAACTCTAGGGCATCCAAATCTTGTGACTACTTGCTCAAATAAGAAGTGCGCTGCAGTGTCTGTGCTGTAATCCTTCACTGGTGCTGCTTCATCCCATCTGGTTAAATACTCCATCACTATAATAATATACCTTTCTCCTTATCTTCTGGTTTGTAGATTAATTGGTCCTACAAAATCTACTTCCCACTTATCAAACACCTTCAAAGTTACTTGAGGTCTTAATGGGATCTTTTCCCTCCTGGATGGATTTCCAACCCTATGACAGTCATCACAATTATGAAAGTACTCCTTTGCATCATTGTGAACTATTGGCCACCATAATCCTGCACACAATATCTTCTGCACAATAGCTTTCCCTGCATAATGTCCTCCAGCTATTCCCTCATGTTCTTCTGCTAAAATAATAGATCTTTCATGCTCCATAACACATCTCCTCAAAAAGTTGTCTCCACCAAGTTTGTACAAGTTCCCTACAATCAATTGGTAGTCTAGAGCTCTTACCACCATATTTTTCTTCTGCACAGTATTAAATTCCTTTGGGGTAAATCATGTACTAAAAAACTCAATAATGTCAGCAAAATATACCTCAACAATCTGTATTGAAAACAATTGTGCATCCGAGAATTTGTCCTCCAAGTTACTTGGTTCCTCTCCATTAGTTATGCTAGATAGATGATCTGGCCCTGCATTCAATCTTCCAGGATTCACCACAAATTCAAAATAAAACTCCTAAAACAATAGTATCCATCTACATATTCTTCCCCCCAACACTGGCTTATTGACTAAATATCTAAGAGTAAAATGATATGTAAACATCTTAAAATTTTGACCCAACAAATAATGTCTGAATTTCTGCAATGCATACACCATGGCCAATCCTTCCCTTTTTGTAGTATTGTAGTTATTTCTAAATATGATAACTTCATGCTTGCAAATACTATGGGGTGATCTATATCACCTTCTCCTGGCTATGTTAATACTGCTCCAAGTGATATTGCAGATGCATCCACATGCACATGAAATTCCTTTTCCCATTCTGGAAACACTAAAATTGGCGCTGTTACCATTTTCTTCTTCAATATATCCAAGCTCTATTGTCATTCATCATTCCATTGATACTTAATGTCCTTTTTAGATAATTTCTCCATCGACACAATAATATGTGCATATCCCCTTATAAACTTTCTATAATACCCTGTATGACCAAGTGTACTTTTTCACTGGCGCACTGACTTAGGTGGTGGTAAATTAACTATGACATCAATTTTAGGAGGATCAACCAACATACCCTGTTTACACACCACAAAATACCAAAAGGTGCGTTGAAAATGCATTTCTTAATATTCAATGAAATATGACATTGTTTACACCTGTCTAACATCAATCTTAATTCTTCCACATGATCCTTCAACAAGCTAAACATTGTTCAATCATCCAAATAAACTTCCCAAAATTTACGAATAAAGTCCTTGAAAGCAGCTACTACCACCCTTGAAAACATTGTAGGTGCATTCTTCAACCCAAATGGAATCACTGTATACTGATATGATCCCCATTATGTTGCAAATGTAGTATTATGTCTATCTTCTGGTGCAATTATGATCTGGTGATATCCTGAAAACCTCCTAAATGAATAGGCTTCTTGACCTCCTACATTCTCCAAAAATTCATCTGTAAATGTGGTAGGAAAATGATCATGCAGGAAAGCATCATTCAAATTTCTTAGATTTACATAGATCCTCATTACCCTTTTCTTCTTCTCTTGCAATACCATAGGGATGATACATTCTGATTCTTCCACAGGTTCTATGACACCAGCCCTTAACATCATATCAATTTCTGCCTTCACCTTCTGCTTATACATTGGATTCAATCTGTAAGGTCTCTCTCTTATTGGTCTAGCATATGGATTTAAAGGGATATTCATCTCTCCAAGTTCTCTTGCAACTCCTTTCATCTCTAATAATTTCCCTAGAAATAGGTCAGTATACTCACGCAATAACTATGCGATTCTTTCTACTGTCTGATTATCCTAATAATCCCCAATACTTGCAATCTTTGGGTTTTCTACTATTCCACTATTTACCTTCTTGATGTTTAGTGGTGTATCATGATATTCTAAATCTATCTTTGGACCTTATACCTCTCTCTCCTTCAACCTCTGTAATTTTGATGTTGCACGGGCTTTCTTCTGCTGTATCCTCTTCTTCTGTGAAATGATAACAATGTAGTAGTTGTCAGACTGTTCGCCTCTTCTGGTTTTGATAAGTTGTCACAATCTCCACTTCTGGTTCTTCATAAATCCTATCTCTTACCAACTTCAGTGCTGTATCTATCTCTGGGTTTTCATGCTCAAATGTAAATGTAATTACAAAATTCTGTTGCATTTCCTCCCAATTTGCAGTTTCCCTGCACTGTTCCAATTCCGTGTACCGATTCCTTGGGATTCCTTCCAATGCATGAATAAAATGATGTGGCCACTCTTCTGGTGGTACTAATATCCATTGAACTATACATATTTCTACATGTTCTCTGGGTTGTCCCATTCCATCATACTTCTCCACATATTTGTCCTCCTGCTCTGTGCCAAATCTAATGCACAATAACCTCTTGAATTGATACAAGTTGTTGATATTCTCTTTATGGGTTCCTGACCATCATGCATGTGTTTCTTTCAAAGTAATATCCAATACTGGTAATCTTTGATTTTCCACTATTTCTAATTCAAAATTCATTAAAAATTCTTCTAAGTTGTTCTGACCATAAAAGGTAGGAGGCTCTCTTACCTCTCTACCAACCCATCTTACTGTGCACATCATCCTTGCGCATATTCTGGTGGATAACTCATGCAATCACTGCTTCCAATTATCTAGTCTTGTTTCAAAGTATGAAGCACAAGAAATGATACTCCTCCAACTCAACATGCCATATACTCTTGGGTTCACATAATCTTCTTCTTGCGTGGTATTTCTATACAGTTGGTTTATGTCTTCTATAATAAAATTTTCTTTCTCAGGTTCCTCATACCTTCTTCCTTCTAAAGGATCTGATGGCGCAAGATTCAAATATCATCTTTCTAGTATTTATATTGATAATAGTCTGGTTATCAAAATCCCAGTCCAGCCCCAACAATGCTGGATATGGTGAAGTGTTATCTACTATGTCAATCACTTCAAAGTCTGTCATTGCATGCATGACATCTAGATATATTGGTATTCCCTTCAGTCTACCAATTGGTACCACTCTATGATGATTTTCTAGCTTCAAATGAATAGGTGAAAATCCAAATGTAGGTTCCCCCATAGCTTCCCATGTCTTCTTAGGAAGAACATTTAATTCAGATCCTAAGTCTAGTATGATGTCACCCATATTGGAATCTCCAATGTTTGCATTCAACCTGGACTCCCTACTTGTTCTTCTCTTCTTACGAGCATGATTGAATCTCTTCTGTTCTAACTTCATTTATTCTCTAGAATTTCACTTCTCTAATAGACTTTTTAATACTTGTAAAGAGTTTTTATCATTCAACAACTTTACACAAGACCCCAAAAAGTTTCTCAGATTACTTGCTGGTTCTGATGGTTGTTCTCTACTTCTTTGATCAAACAGATGAGGCATGTCATACACTGGTACATCATCTCTTGGATTTGTTTCTGAAGTCGACGCAATATTCTCCWTCAAAATATCCTATCTATCTTCCTTGAATGTCTCCTTCTCTTTGCACGCATCAAAATTCTGTTGGGGTGTTGTATTCTTCCTGACCCACTGGTACCGATCTTGGTGCTTCTTTGCTGCATTTTCTCCTATATTGGCTCCACCTMTAGTAACTATGTTGATATTCTTCCCATCCTCTTCTATGTTTTCCACAACAATCCATTGGATATTCTGATTGTTCTAGTTCCTCTTMTCCTGTATCTTTACCAGAAATGTTAGACAATCTTCTATCTCATGATCTGCTGTGCAACAATACATACATGTCRCATGTGGTTGA
This sequence comes from Picea mariana, assembly GCA_032191745.1. NCBI lineage: Eukaryota > Viridiplantae > Streptophyta > Pinopsida > Pinales > Pinaceae > Picea > Picea mariana. The sequence goes on from JASDQU011443773.1 coordinate 31,348, forward strand.
GGACAATCTCCTGCATAGTGTCCAAGTTTCTGACARCTATGGAAAACTACTAGTCCTCTACCTCCTCAAAATCCTCTTCCTCCATGGCCTCCTCCTATGTTTCCTTGATTGTCTCCRTGTGGTGTATTATACTCTGGTGCATGATTGTACTGCRGATTCACATTATTGTACCATGGTGGTGTTGCACATTGCTACACATTGTTATACTGCAGTGGTGCTCCAAAMTTTTGTGCATTATTATATTGCGAATGCTACGTAGGTTGTTCTGTCATTAATTTAGCCTGCACCCTATAAGTATATGACGTCCTCTCTTTCATTTTCTCCAAGGTTCTGTAGTCCTTATCTTCATTTCCAAATAACTTGCAAAAATTACAAAATGTGGTCTTTGGTACTATTTGGTACTTCTTCATCATGGGACAATGATAAGGATCATGTCCATGTGTTCTACATATCTCACACCATGGTCCTCCTTTGGGTAAAGGATTCAACATTCCTATGCCGAAGTACTGTGCAAAGGTTGGGCACTCATTCTTATGATGACCTTCTGTTTTGCAAAGTGTGCACCAGACATCCTCTCTCTTTTCCTTTCCCTTATTCTGATTCAAATAAAATGTTAGGTTCTTCAGATATGCTCTCAACTCTTCCACAACTGGATTTGTATACATATATTGATTTTCCTCTAATTACAAGGATACTTGCAAGGCCTCAGCCTGGGTTTAGAACTTTTGCTGCCTCAATGGATACTTCAAATGTGCCAATAAAGATTTAACAAATAAATGTATATGCTGCATATCTGTGATAGGATATGTCAACTTACCTTTTAGTCTTTTGAACTTCTGATCAACCTCCCAAACTGACTCACCTAGATTCTATTTGATCTTTATCATCTCATTCATGAACTGATCCTCTGAATAAGCTCGTTGAAATTCATTGATTAATCCCTTCACATCTGCGATAGTTGTAGGTGCCCCTTGTGGACTGTTTACTGCAAGACCCATATACCAGTCCAGTGTGTGGCCTCTGAATGTGATCGCTAGTTGCGCTACTTTTGTATCTTTATGTGTAATCTGCTTGGTTGCCCAAATCTTCTCACAAATAAACAAATGCTTCTCTGGGTCCTCCAACCCTTATCCCTGGAACTCAGGTAACCTAATAGTTGGGTCTACTCCTGCCATTGTGAATTTTGTTGTACTACCACCTCCACATGGTGTATATACTTGAATGCTACTAGCTGAAATTATACTTCTAATTGAATTTCCACTAGACCCACGTCCTACTAAAATACTTCTACCACAAATCACTTGTTGTCTGAATGTTTATTCTTCTTCAAATGTCTTAGTTGCACATGGGGTTGTGAGTTCCACACTAATTCATATCTGGAATGGAGAGCCTTCTTTCACGTCGGACCCTGAACTCTGGTTTTCCTCTCATATGTGGTGCTTAATATTTCCTTAATATTCCCCATCACGTGTAGATCCTCTACCTATTCCTCATAATTATCCAAGCCCTCTTGCTCGACTACTTCCCTCTTTTTCTTATTGATATTATATTAGTAGGGTCGTCTACAACGTGTCACTCCTACTCTTTCCATTATCTCCTTGGTATGTTCTTCATCCATCATAATATGGTCCATTGAATCCTTCTTCTGGCCTCCGTCTAGAGCCCTCTCCATATCTCAGATCTTCCTTAGTGATTCACCCATTTCCCCCATGTGTCCAGAGTGATTTAGCTATCTGACTCCATTGTCACCAAACCTTTATCATGTTATAAAATATTGATCGACATGTAAAGTGACCTAATGTATCTTCCTCTTGGTCCCTTTAGAAACTCCTGCTCTAAAACAATGAAATAATTCATAGTATCAACTGCAAACTCAGTTATAAACCCTGCAACAATATTGTTTAATCAGAAATCCACTGCACACGTGAATTTATTATTGACCTTTTCCAAGAATGCAATATTCTCAGTAGTCCACTCTATTGGCCTTACTTTATTAGTTGGATGAGTATCCTCCAACCTCAATATCCACTCCTGTAATAACTCTAGAAAATAACAGAAATATGCCTCATGAAAATCAATAAGCACATGCCTTTGCAGATATTGGCATGGTGTATACCCGGAGGTTCTATTGTCTTTATGCGCAAAATTGAGCTTCTTTGTCTCCAACCATCTTTCAATCTCTTTCTTTGTAGGGTTACATGGCCTAAAAATCCCCTTCTACCACAACATTCTCTTCATCAAATCCCCTCCAATTTGATATTCTGATTTGCAACCGACAACGAAACCATTTTTTGTATGTATGGGATGACCTGGGATCTACCTTAGTTTTCCAACAAATCCCTAAAAACCATCGGCTCCTCTAGTAAACCAGAAGGAAACACTACACACAAAGTGTACAACACAATCTCACCCGATATGTCTTATGGGTGATTGCATGACTCAGATGTCTGCAATCGTGGAAGGGATGATGCTCATGGGATGTTAGGAATATCTATACTTCTACTTCATTATTCTTCATTCTATCATATCATCATTCAGATCTACCATTCGTTTAACCATTAACATTCATTCTGCATAACTAATCTAGTGCGTGCTGTTAATTAACCTTAATAGATTCATTCATTTATCCATTCATTCATAAAAGACAGTGAAAAACATAAAGGGACCATTCCACACATTGATACAATATTTTACTGTGGTTCACCCCCTTGGGTTACGCCCAYAAAGATCTTCTACTTCTTATTATTTTTCATCACAATATTGTGCTGAATGCATTACATCACTAGTATATAAGTATTGGTAAGGCTGACCAATGTCGCACCAAGCTCCACATCTTGCGAACTGACCCTCAGTTACAACTCCAAAATAGACTCATCTCCAAAACTCTTGACCAAAACTAGTAATTGTGACTCAAAATCTCCAAACATGCTCCAAGATATATTCTAGATATCCCCTAACTACCTCATACATCATATATTTATACTACCAAAATGTGGGTTAAACCCATTACAATGATTACCCAAAACCATAACTCTAGTGGATTAGGTTTGTCCACAAAATAACTTCGTTCATGTGGTTGGTCTTCGATCCAACTATTCCTTGCTTTGACTCTATGCTTCTTCTCCTTAATTCCCGACACACTGCTTTCCTTACCTTCTGTCACGCTGCTTTCCCTTATTTCTTAGCAAACACTACTTCCTTTGGTCAATTCCTTATATTTTTTCCTTGTTTGCTACATTGTACCCCAAAATATCATTCTCCAACACCACACAATACATAGTACACCAATATTTACGTGGAAACCCAATGCAGGAGAAAACCACATAATGATTTTCTTATATGTCAAGAATTACATTCAAGGAAGGACCAACTTCCAATTCTCTGGATCCAACCCCCTAGTTTCCCAGGCTCCAACTTGAAGGAAGCTCCAACTCCCTAATTCTCTGGCTCCAACCAGAAGGAGGCTCCAAACCCCTGAGTTCTTCGGCTACAACCGGAAGGTGGATATAACCACCTAGTTCTCAGGATCCAACCTGAAGGAAGCTCCAACTCTCTGATTCTATGGCACCAATCAGAAGGAGGCTACAACCCCCTTTCCTTGCTCCATCCAATCACCCTAAAATAAATATGCCAAATGTTATCAACCTGTCATTGTCACTGAATCAATCATTGCCACTGTCCTTCTATCACTGTCAACCTGTACCAACACTTTGTCACAACTTGTACAACCTTAATCAAATATTTCCTACAGATCCACGACCTATCTATACTGTAACATGTGGGTATCCGCACCCTTCTTAAATACAACTCATAGATGTCTGTGTCTATCCTCACTAAAATTCGCGGACTACCACAAACTCACACAATTTTATTGTCACTGTCTTTGCTTATGTCACTGTAAACATGATACTCAAAACTTGTCACTGTGACATTATCAACCAGATCATATCTACTTACCAAAACCACTCAACCATATGCACAACAACATTAAGATGCACCTCAACCAAGACTACTCATACATCAACTAGATGTACTATGCCACATCATCCATAAACCAAGTGCCAACAATACTGCTGACAAGTGCCTTCAACAATGTACCAATCATGTGTCAAATACACATCAACTATGACTCATCAAGATATACCAACATCATCAACTATATGCCCCAAGATGTACCCAACATATACCTAAATCATATACCAAATATATATACCAATATAACCATCAAAATTTCTCTAGCAACCCAACATGTACCTCAATCATATACCAAAAATATATACCAATATAACCATCAAAATGTATCTAGCAATACATCACACTGTCCATAACCAAATACCAGAAGCCCTCGCTTTAAAACATGTACCAAAACCTCACTGTTATGTAGCATCAAACATGTATTAACCATACACCAAGATCACTAACAATGACCTCTCATAATGTGCCACAAGATATACCAATAACATTCAGACATGAACCATGAATATTCTTCAACAAATCTTCCTTAAAACATTTACTACAACATATACCATACCTCCAAGAAAGCATATGCCAAACCTCACAAATTCATGGCTCAAGCATGCTCCACAACACCACTAAGATATAATCTCAAAATATAACCATGAACATGCCTTTAACTCTATAGTATTCTTGCTGTATCTGATCTCTGACAAACATACCTCAGTCTCTCCTCAGATTCTGCAACCTGGGATAAGCATATTCCTCCTTTCCCTTTATACAAATCCATGCTTTCCCTTTCTACATATTGTGGGTATCCATGCTTTCCTCCACTATGGCCCATGGAAGTCCTCGCTCTAACTTCTCTGCAACTCATGGATAACCTCAGAAACCTTGTAACAGTCAAAATTTTTGCAGCTCCGAAACTTTCACTCCTTCATACCTTCGCTGCCTCAGACCTACACTTTCTCAAATTTGTCACTATATACCTGCAAATAACCTTTCAAAAAAAATATATTCAATAATGTTCAATAGGTAGGTAGGTGCTAATATGAGTCCCTTTCTCTCTTATTTATACTTTTCCAAGTGCCTTCCTCTATAAGTTACCCTGTAACTATTTTACCCCTTTCTCCATCTTCTAGGGATAACCCACTTTCTTGTTGCAACTAACTTTCCTTAATTATTCAACACATAACTCCTTCTTGTTGAAACCAATTCATTATTTAATGTCTTTCTTTTACAACCACTTTGACTAGGGAATCTTCTTTATGACTTTCTAGAAGCTTTGACTTCTTGTTGACCTTCTAGGGGCTTCTAGATTACTCTAAGGGGTTCTCCAACTTCTCAAGGCCATATCTCCCTAACCATGAGGAACTATGTGACGTACCACATATCACYAGAAATGACATGAMGTGTACTATCCATCGATGATGGTMTTACCTACATATTCACTGATCTTTATGAMTTTATACCTCAATCAAACTCGGGTCCCTTACCCATACCTTTGTGCTATCGGAATTCACTACCAGACTTCTCCAAAGGTTGACATCAATCTCTAAGGGTTGAAATCAATATCCAACATCACTATCCAAAGGTTGACATCAATGAAAACCAATTGTCTAAAYCAACTATCCAAAAATATCCCCCTTTGGMATTGATGGCAACACCAACATTGATGGAAACACTTAGACATGGAAACACTCACGTTCATTCTCTCCCTGTGATCATCTCTTCTCATCAATGTTTCTATCTCTCCCCCTTTGACATCAATGAAAAAGGATATATCCCTTTGAAACTTATCTCCATGTCTACACTTTCCTTTAGGCTTCTCACCCAATCTTCAAGTCTCTGATTACTCTCTCTCTCCCTTTGAAAAAGGATTATCTCCCCTTGTTGATCTGACATTGTACCTTCTCTAAACAATCATGGTTAAAATAATAGCTCCCCCTGTGGGCGTGCCTCCCTGTCTATATGATACTAATATTCCTTTCTAAATCTCTCTCTATAATGAATTCTCTACACATTGCTGTGTAGATCAATATAGGTCTTCTTGCACCTACTAAATTTTGGAGTTATTGTCCATTTGTGTTTCCTTGAGTAATCAAATGACATATATAAAGACATTCAAGAATAATCATTCAAATTTTAAGCATTCAAATATTCCTTTATCATTAGATGACATAAACATCCAACAATCTCTGAGCAAATCTATGAACCCATTTTTGAACCATTCTCTGAACCACTCTGTGAATCCAATCTCTCCTAAAATCATGCTCTCATCCACTGTCATATATCTGTCCAAACCTGCTAATCCACATATGTCCATACTTTCCAATGCTTTGCTACTCAACTGTCCACAATGCTGATCC
>JASDQU011443776.1:10007-23267 GCA_032191745.1 Picea mariana
ATAAAGAGGTACTTGCCAGAAATGGTGGGGGAAAATTTGGGAAAGGGATATGTTTCATCTTCGTATTAATTGGCAGTAAGATTTTCTCTTGAACATGACACCTCCTATTCATCATTTGAAGCCGGTTTGGGAAATCCATTTGTCTCTCTTTCGATTGATTACAAGGTCATTTCATGTGTCGTCTTTGAGTCAATGCTGCCAAATCATTGGTCGTGTCATTCATATGTTCAAGAGAAGTCCATTTGAAGCCTATATTGAGTCGGCCATCTGCAGTTACCCATTCTCTCTGTGTCGGCCTTCCCTGTGTCCAGTCCAATTTGCAAAGTGCTCTGTTTCACCTTCAAACTTTGTTACTCATTTCATGTCATTGATGGGGGATAGATCAAGGCCCTCCTGTGACGAGTTTTGTTTCGTCGACTTCAGCACATTATCTGGAATCAAGACTTAGAAATTATTTAGTACCTTGAAGCTTGCATGCCTCAATGGCAAGTTTCTTTCTTTCGACAGTGGGTTTAAATCATTTACCCTTGATCGAAAGATTCTATCAGATGTTCGACATCAACTCATTTATTCACACTTGATGGATTGTACTATAGTACCTTGGGAGTCATTGACATCAATGGTGATTTCCCTCGCACTTGTTAACGGTTGCATCAATGACCGGTAATCAAGTGGTTTCTGCCATGTTCGACTTCAACACATGTAATCACTTGGTTAGATTCGTACTTTGGGCGATGAGATTGAAGACCCTGGATTTCTCTTTATGATCCAGGTTGCGATGGAGTGTGTATAATTTGTGACACATAGATCCACTCTGTATGTTTCGTGGCTATGTCGTCTTAATTAAAAATTTGTCGCATAGATCCACAGTGTATTCAGGTGGCTATGCTATATTGTGATGGCATGGATCCACAGTGTATGATTGGTGGCCATGACCTTTGTTTATGATGTCATCAATTTATGATCTGAGTATGGGAATGCCTACCTCAGAATTGGTATATATGATATTTTGCAGATGCTTAGATGTTTGCAGGTTTCCGATTAGATGTGCTCTTGGTTCTTGACACACACATGCAACTTACAAAGTCTATCGACTGTCACTGTTTCAAATATCAGACTTTGGGGGGCATTATGTTATCCATAAATCTAGTCGTCATGATGATGTAATGATGATGGAGAGATTAGGCTCTTCACTAGAACACTTTCCTGAGAAAAGTTACCTTTGTCCCTTTCCTGAAATCATATTTTTAAGGGAGGTTCGCAGGCTACCTATATATTTTCCTGTGAGAATGTATCAGTCTCGCAGGCTGCATTAAGACAGGGTGCGAGGGGTTCGCACTGTACCTAACTGCTAGGGTGAAAACATCTTCTAAAGAAGGGAAAAAGATAGATTCTTGAGCCTTCTAGAAGGGAATCTTCTAGAAGGATAAGATGGCATTCGAATGGTTATCTAAGTACTGGCTTTCCTGATATCTTGGGATCATTCCTATCCAAGTAACTAATCCATTCTCTCTTATAAATTGAGGGGAATGCTCATGGAAAAGGTTAAGCAGCAAACTAGCAAGAGATTTATTGGAGAATTAGTGTAAGATTGTATGAAGGACTGATGCTACAACAGCTAGAGACACCAGCAAGGTTATCAAAAGTGGTTGATCTTCTTCATGCATGAGCAAGTATGTGTGTCAGAGCTAGGAGCCATCGAAAGCAGGTTTGCAACATCAAGGCATAGGTTGTAAGTCTTTCTTTCTATCAATTTAATACACTAATATGTCCCTTTCCCATAAAGCTAATGTCACTTTATTACATAACTCCTTGATCATATGTATAGATTAACTGTTGAATATATTGAGTTGCTTTCACTTCAATTGGTTTGAGCTATCCTGGTCTTGGCGGCACAAGAGCATTGGAGAGAAGCTGGTACAATAGAGACCCAGGGAAGCGATCATAAGGTACGTTCATGATTCTTGCCTCCTAGTTCATTCAATAGTCTAAATCTAGGGAAAGAGTATTATTCTATCCTATTTTGTTCTAGATCCAGGTAGATCTAGGGAGATCGGTTTGTGTCCGCACTTACGGATTAATCCTGAAACACCAGTGGCTAACTGTACCAACCATGGCTTGGTTTTCTTTCGTGGTTGCAGCTTACACTTATCAACAACTTTAGGGGCTATATAACTCAAATTTGAACCAGGGTCAATCAAAACAGACACCAGATGGTTGGAAATCATACCTTCTATTTACACCACTGAAGCTTGGTGGTCAGCTTGGTTATTATCCAAGGCTGCATAAATCTGTGGCACATTCCTTTCCACATCATTGACTGTGGTAGCTTCATGCATGCTATAAATTTTTCGACTGTTCTCTTGTCGGTGTGGACAATCTCTCAAGAGATGCTCTTCTCCGCAACCCCAACATTTCAGAGGTTCTTTCTTTGGGTTATTAGTTTTCACTGGCATAGGTCCAGAAGTTTTGATTCCGTCCACCGAGGGAAAGTTCTGTTGGAGTACACTCCGGGCTAGATAGTTCGTTCTGGGGTTCTTCTTGTAGTTTTTAAATCCTGAGGATTTGCTCCCCTTTTTCTGAAACCTCGAACCACTCTTCTATTTCCAGTCTCCATGAGACTCTGCACGATGTCCATATTGTTCATGACAATATGTTGCCTTTCTTATAGTGTCTTCTAAGGTCTTTGGCTCGTCAAATTCAATTCGGTTCCGATATTCCTTGGGTAGCTCACTGATGAAGCGTTGCACCTTCGCCTTCTCTTCTTTGATGTAGGGTACATATCTCAATAAGTCAAGGAATTTGTTGACATATTCCTCCATAGTAAGTTGTCCCAGTTTGAGTTCATAAAACTCTTTAGCATTCTCGTCAAAATATTTTTCCGACAAATATTTCTTCCAGAAGTACTTCTCAAACTGTTTCCAAGACAGGTCCTCCTCGCGGACCCCTTTCATATTCTTAAGGTCTTCCCACCAGATGGAAGCCCTGCTGTTCAGATTGAAAGTGGCCACTCGGGCCTTCAAATTCTCTAAAAAATCATGGACTCTGAAATATTTCTTTAGTCCAAGTAGCCAGGCCTCGACTTCCTCTCCCTTCTTTACTCGTTGTTCAAAGGAGGGAGGTTTGGCCTTCCTGAATTCTTCAAATTTATGACCCTTGGAAGTCTTTTGTTTCTTCTGTTTTCTTCGAGAATAGGAACTGGTCTTGCTGCTAGAAGAGCCTTCTGAATCGCCAGCTTCCTTTTCAATGGAATCGTCTGGCACTGGTCCTTTACCTCTAGGGTGGACCTTTCTCGATGTGCTTCTCTCAGTATGGCCACTGACATGACCATGATTCTGCATCTCAGGTTCATGTTGCATTTGTCGCTGTAGGTCGGATAAGATCTGCAGTAGAACGACATTAATTTCAGTTTGTTTTTCTTGTTCTTTCATCATCCTTTCATTATCGGCCTTGTAGCTTTGCAATTCGACCATGAGACTCCCCACAGTCTCCGCTAGGTCTGGAGGGGTTCCTATTGCTCTTCTTTCGTCAGAGTCCTCTTCTCTGTTGTGATAGACTTCTCCCACCTCTTGGTGAGTCACCATACTCTACGTCTGTAGATTTCAGTGGTTGATCGTCCGCTTGAGTGAAAAGACAAACGCTGGTTATTAGTCAAGAGTTAAATACATTTTTATAATTTGCGCATAAATTCATAATTCTTTTACATGCATACACAGTCGGGTTTTCATTTTCCAAGTTTTTTTTTTTTAATACTGGACAAGAGAGTTAAGTCAGGGGGTTACTCCTCATAGGTGTGCTTCGAACGAAGTTCATGCATGACTCATGCATGATCCAAATCAGGCCGAGTGTTGTAACCATGCTCTGATACCACTTTCTAACATACCCACAACCCATATTGGATTTTTCTGGTCTTCTGTCATACTCGGACCCTTAAATCACCATGGAGGCCCAGTGTAAGCTAGCTCTTGCTCTCTCCTTCTCTGATCCCAAGTGAACGTGGGTCATGATCACGGTTCAATTTGAATGCAGTGTCTTTTGTATTTCACGCTTCGGTGCTATAGTAATGTCTAAACATTCAACTCTGCAACCGCCGAACCCTGGCAGGGCTAGCGAGTGGCCAATGGGGATGAATCCCTATGGGGTCAGTGAATGGCCAATAGGAACAAACCTCAACAGAGGTAGAGAAGAGCCAATGGGGAAACGCCTCGTGGCGCGGTTAGGTGGAATACAAGTGGCAAAGAGGGAAACGAGGCACGGTGGTTGTCATGACAGGAGGGGGCCCTACTTCACATGCCACACTATTCTAGATTCCCCCCCCCCGCCCCCATTAATGACAGAATGGGAAGGGGGCTCTGGAATGCATCCTCAGCCGTAGATCTGGGCGGGTGGACTCTGGTCATCCAGATCTACTTGCTTCTTATCCTAAAGCCTAACCATGTCCTGGCTTAAGTTAACATCTTGTTTCCACATCTAACGGTCATTACAGACCTTGAGATCCTCCGACAGAATCTCTTCCGTTCACCGGGGTTTACCGTCATGAAAATCTGGACTCTCGATCATGGAGCTCCCAAATCTTCGATAAGCTGTCTTCCGGCCTTAGCCCCTCCTGGCTATGCCTTCTGGCCCATATGACCACTCTCATAAGACCGCAGCCATATACTTATGTCCGGATTCCCCCTATCGAGGTTTTGACACTCGTGATGTCCCAAAAACTTGGTTCACCGATCCCCGATTCCTGACACGCTCCTCTACTTCCTTAGCCTCCAGGGCTAAGTCTTTAGTCCATGTGACCAATGTCCCCGTGACCACAACCTTACCTCTCGTCGGGGTTTCAGACTTCGGAGTTTCATCATGTATGGACTTCTCGTCCCCGTGATTCCCGACTAGCTGACAGTTGGCTCCCACTTATCGGAGTTTCGCGGTTCGCGATTCCAAAATGCATAAACACTTTGTCACCAGGATCCCTGATATCCTGATGACCCAAACACCGATCAACAACTTCCTGTTGGGCCTTTCCCCGATGACGTCGATTGCTGCCATGCGTCCTCCTCAAGATGGACGGTTCTGATCTCTCCAGGTTTTCAAGACTTGTGATGTCCCGATTCCTTCAACCTCAGGAACTTTGATTTCCCGAATGTTGATATCCAAATGAAGGTCGGGACGTTTGCCTGGTGTGAGAAGGGTTAAACCCCGTGCACCTCCTATCTGATCTGATGGATGACGGGTAAATGGGCCAAGATCTAATGGCCTAGATCTTTTCTTCCCACGCACACTCCAGAGACTAAACTCCGAGCATCTTAACCCGATCCAACGACTGACGAGATTTCTGACTGAGATCCAACGACTCAGATTGTCCCACCTTGTGCCTTCTTCCACTACTTCGTGGATGTGGAAAGATCAATGGTTCAAATGTTCTCCCGGGCCTTGGGATCTACGATCCCGATTTCCTCACTGTTCATGAAGATAGAGGGAAAAAAAGGCAAGGTAAGTAACGGCCTTGTTACCTTCGTCAATCTAACGGTCGTGAATGGCTATGGGTCATCCGACGAGATCTCGTTCGTCGATTTGTTACTTATCCCTACACTGCTATCTCGAAACCTTAAGAGGGTCATTCCTCCTCGTACAAGGTTATTAAGACTTGCCCATTCAAGCCCCTTTTCCAGGTTCTTGGAAAACCTTTCCAAGAAGGGAATCTCTGTGAAGAGTCCTATTCTGGGGCCTTCCTGGAAACAAACAAAGGTAAACAACTTCCCGAGAATGGGCTAGGTGCCTAACTTAGTTCAACCTAGGCATAATTAGATTCATTTATCAACGTAAGTCATGCATGGTTTCCTGTGTCATAAGCATATATCTATTTATTCTTATCAAACACTGCATAGGCATTCTTACACTGAAATCGTTCACAATTTCACAGTTTTATGAGCATATATATATATATATATATCAGTATATGAATTTCAAGATGTAATATGTAAAACACTTATCAAAATAACCTAGAAGTGGGTGCAACTGCTGAGAGGGGTGCTTGTTTCCACCCAATCGTAGGCGTAGCGACTCCTAGCGGATTTACCACTAGCCACCCCCGAGCTGAGAGCATGATGCTCTGAGACGTCGTCTCTCTATCTGCCAATGACCAGGAGCGAAGGTTGCAATCCTTCCTCTCTGCTATCACTCACTCTGCGTAAATGCCAGAGTTCCCCTCGTGTCTGCCCCTTTGAATCGCTTCTACCTAACACCTTATCCTCTTGCGAGGTTGCGTGTGGTGCGATTCCCCTCGCGTCTAATCAGGCCTGACGGCTCTACAGATGGGTGGTTCACCATCCCATGCCTCATTAAGCCACCCGCCTACCAATCTGCGAGTCATTAAATTTGGGGCCAGCGAGCCACTTTTGGTTCTCTGGGCCAGTGGAGTCCAAATACGGTGTTAATTCTCGGTGAAAGTTAACGCCACCTTTCCAGGTGCCCTCCTCCGCCATCATGGTTTCTTTTTCTGCACATCCCCTCTCAGCAGTCCTGCAATAATTCAAAATGTTATTCACATTCATTGACCTTTCCCTCAAGGTGCATTTACATCACATATTCACATTTATGAGTTTGCCATAATTCTTGGTCAATCCAGTTATATTTACAAGTTGGGGGAAAGAGGATGTTACATATACTTTACTAATGTATTTATTAATGCATAAAATTTATGAAGTTGATTTTTTTTAATTTTAATAATTTATTAATACTTTAGCAATGCTAATTAATGTATTACTATTTTTGTAAATTAGAAATGTATTATTACTTTAGCACTGTATTAATTATTAATATATAAATTAATTATTACATTACATTATTATTAATATAACAATTAATATGTCAAATTATTACTTTAATTTATACAGTACATTAACATATCATTATGTTGTTAATATATAATAATGTTACATTATATTATTAGTTTATCAATCAATGAATCTATATATATTTTAATATTAATAAATTATTATTGTATTAAGAATTTAATATGTTACATTATATAAGCTATTTAATTTATACTTTATAGTAATATAATAATGTATTATTAAATACATTAAGTTCAATCTATTACTATTTTATTATTATATTATTAATAAATTAATTTATGTATTAATACTTTAATAATTTATTTACTAATATATTTAATGTTTTTATATAATTTTTCATTAATAATGTTAAATTAAATTATTAATTTATTTATCAATCAATTAATACATTACTTTATACATTATTATAAGTTAATACTTCAATTTATATAATACATTAATGGTTAAGAACATGAGTTTCCTTTTAAAAGGTTATAAATTCAAATTCAAAAGGGTAGGGTATGTATATCTCCATAGATTTTACCAATCAAATCGATAGGTTAAAAAGAGTCCCTTGTCATACAAACAAGAGAATCTCATACACCCATTTAATGTGACTTAACGGTGACCTTAAAAATAGATTATTATTATTACTATTATTATAAAAATTAATATTATAATTTTTATTTTATATTATTTTATTTTATCCTATAAAAAAAAATTGATTATACAAAACATCTATTTGATTCAAAATGTGATGATTTGGTTAGAAGATGTTTCATAAATTATGGACCATGTAACTTGATGGCGTCATTATATTCACTATGTGAACAACTAAATGTCCTCATTTTTCTTTTGTTTGAAAATATTCACTATATGAACAACTAAATGTCCTCATTTTTCTTTTGTTTGAAAAAAGGACTTTAATATGCATTGAATAGTTAATGAGTTGTATGCCATTGGTTTCGATCTCGATTTAGGGATATTCGCAAAGAGTCGGTTTAACAATTTTAAATCCTTTTGAACATAAAATTTGGATAAAATGTATCCACATGATGGAACTCTTTGATGGGCTCTGGATATTGGCAAAGAATCGACTTACCAATTTTAAATCATTTGAGTACATACACTTTTTCACGTTTTGGGCTATGGATATTTGCAAAGAGTCAACTTACCAATTTTAAATCCTTTGAGTGCGTACAATATTTCACCTTTTTCTCCAAATGAGATCAAATGTATCCAGATTTCATAGGCCAGAAGAAAATTGTAAGATCTCCAAGATAGCGAGATAGGCAAGATATCAGACAGGGCGGGTATTAATTGTATCCAAATTTTACCTTTAGTTGTATTAATTATAGCGAGATAGGCAAGATATCAGACAGGGCAAGATATCAGACAATATTTCACCTTTTTCTCCAAATGCTGAGATGAAATGTATCCAAATTTTATAAGCCAGAAGAAAATGGTAGGATCTCCAAGATCGCGAGATACCAGATAGGGCGGGCATTAATTGTATTATACATAACCAGGATCATATCCGCATAGCAGGGGTGGTATCAAAGATGAGCTAGGTTACTGCCGGCCCCTCTGCTACCGACTTGCAAATTTGGGTATCTATACATTTTATATTCACTTACTCGGTTGAAAGATACGGTCGCCCACCGTTTTTGTCTTTTTGCAGTTTTTCACATGGAATTCGGAAAACCAAAAGGAACATAAGGAACTCGGTCTACATGAATTTGCTCGTCTGGAACGGGTCCAGCGCACATTACATAATTATTTGTTTATTATCCCAATGGGAAACATTGGGAAAATAATATCGATAAGGTTGGCTGGCGTATCTGATCGGATTAGATGAGGTGTGCTGTGATGTTCTGTATTCCAGAAAATTCTTTGTTTATTCAAGTTTGCTTTTTCACTTTTTAACCCCGCAGCCTAGATCCAGCATCCTTAAAGAGCTTCTTTCACTCACGAGCAGGCAAGCATCGACTCTGTCCTCACCACTGTGTTGTATATCTGATATTGATTTTCAGTTGGAGTGAAAGAATGAGCCCTCTCTGAAATCGTTATCTGACAATTTTTTTATGTTACATTCAGCAACAAACTCGGGCCTTTTTAAGATTAGTGAGGGAAGAATGGTTTTAGAGGCCACCACCGATACGATACCTCCTCAAGCGGTGATTAGTACTCATATGAGTGAAAGTACGATTGTTATTCTTCTTGCTTTGCTGTGCACAGTCATATCTCTCGCGGGGCTGGCTTCAATCATTCCATGGGACAATATTTGGAGGTCGTGCCACGATCATATCGCCACCAGAAGGGCTAATACCGGCATGAAGGACAAATCCATAGAAGCACTCCCCTGTATCAACTATGGCAAATCAATGCCACAGCTTGCAACGGAGTGCCCTATCTGCTTGGCAGAATTCGTGGAAGGTGAAGGGGTGAGAGTGTTGCCGAGCTGCAACCATTGTTTTCACATGGAATGTGTAGACAAATGGCTTCGTGCTCACTCGTCCTGCCCTACCTGTAGACACTGTCTTCTTCCTGGCTTTATAAATGTGGCAAACCACATTCAGTCCACCAAATCGAACGCCCGAGAAGCGCAGCCTCATCAGCCCAGACAATCTCAGGAGTCTGGCGAAATCATCGACTTAGAGAGCGGGGTTAAGCGATAGAAATGTCCATCGCCAGATTAAGCATATGGAGCGAAGGGGGCATTCATGAATTTTTTTGAAGACGGCATTGTATCCACAGCAAAGCTGTGATCAGTTTCTTTCTGTGAGCACACCTGACAGACTATCAGAGTATCCTATGATCACAAAGGACAGTATTGTTCCGTACAATTTGAAAGCATATCACCCTGTGGGTACCAAAATTACATAGTTTCTAATAGCTGCCGATCCTTGAATTTACTTTAGTTAAGATCTCAATCCACTGTAAACTAGGGTGGAATATCTTTTATACAGAGGAATGAATAGATGAACGCGATGAATTTGTTAATGTTTGACTATATATCTCTCTTAAACTTATGTAAGACAATAGGCGTAGAACAGCTCTCCACACTAGCACGATTATAGTATTTTAACCTTCGTTAAAGATAAAAGACAGCTCTGTCCAGCAGTTTTGAATTAAGAAAATTAATCATGAATTAATAAGAAAGACTTATATGGCATGGTAACGCTTTGTTTAATGGGCTTTCGGGTCCCTCTGGGGCTCAAAATGCCAACTTTCAACAATCGTCGTAGACTGTGATTGTTTAGGATCCATGATCGGAAATGGGTGCTCCCCGGTGTTCGAATGATTGTTTCAAGAGGTGAATAATGTACAAAAAGTTTGCATGCTAAGTCCATAATCCATTTGATATAACTCTATAACTTTAGTGGTTCATTTCACAACTTAATGTGACATCTTTTCTATCTATGAAAGGGATAGACCATGTGCTATGGCATTACCTGTATGTCTGAATAAAGGGCTTACAACAAATATTGGGAAACCAACTTTTCGGGCTTACAACAAACATTGGGAAATCAACTTTCCTATAGTTAGATTTTTACAACTAGGACCAAGAATTCTCTTGGGTGTTAGGTACAACCAATCATCTTACTCCATTTCCCATGTGATCTCTTGCCAACTCCTTCTCTCCACTGCTTCATAGTGGGTTCTTATATTTTTTGTTGACTCCGTAAAAAAAATTTGTTGCAGATTCAATCTCTGCTACTTTCTTGTCTTGTTCTCTCTTTCGACATTCTTCGATCTTTTCTTGTCTTGTTCTCTCTTTTGACATTCTTCGATCTTTTCTTTATTGGTCCGCTTCTCTTCTACTTTCTTGTCTTGTAGACTCCAGTTCGATCTTTATCCATTCACTTTTCTACTACTTTCTTCTCTTCTTCGCTCCACTTTGATAGTTATTGGTTCTCTGTTACTTTCTTGTCTTATTTGCTTTCTTCATTCTTTTTCACGACGATTTGATTTCGATCACAATAGATTCAACCTTTTCAAGACCACACTCAATCTCCACGAGGCTCAACTTTGTGCCCTTTTCTTGGCTTTAAAAGATCTTTTAAAATCATAATAAAACATTTTTTTTTATCTTCCTTTAAAAATTAAAATAAAATACTCCATGACTTATTTTAAAATTAAAATAAAAGACTTAACCTGTTTACTTTTTAACATTTACCTAATCATATTAAGAAATCACTGTACCACCATATGATTGTCACGTTTAACTGATTAACCTTTGGAATTACCACATTTGAAATTAACTTTTAGATTTAGCTGTCCATGCATTTCATCTATCTGGGAGGAAGCTTTGGCATCGCCTTGCATTTCATCTATCCAAGAAGAAGCTTTGACATCGCCTTTCAACGTTCACCAGCCACTTTGCGACTGTGCTAGTTTTAATACAACCTCTTTTAAAATTTAAAATAAGGCTCTTGTTTTCATCCTTAAAAAGAAAATATCATGTCCTCTTTTAGTATTCATCCCTCCCATGGCCAACACTTCAAGTTTCTTGAAACCACAGGAAGCAATCCCAATCATCTTCGCAGTATTCGTCCCTCCATGGTCAGCGCTTCAAGCTGCTCAAAGCCACAGGAAGCAAACCCAATCGTGCACATTGATTTCTTCCTTCTTGACTTCATTGTGGATTTAATGCTCTACATTTTGTCTTCATATCTAAAACATCACCACAAACATTGTCACGGTTTTTACAATTTTCTTCACTTCCTTTAAATTCAACTTCATTTCTTATGCCACGATTTTTCCATTTGTCCTTTCTTCTCAACCTTCCAGAAAATTCCTCCAACAAAATTACTTTTGTAACATATTGTTCTGTCTTCTTCCTCCATACAAATTTCTCATTCAAGTTGGAGTCTCCGAAAGAATTAGCGAAACTTCTTAATGAAACATCGATGCCAACATGACTTACATCGACGTTTTCTCACTTGGAAATAATGGAGAAAGCGCTAGTTGTAAGCGCCAGTTGTAAACAACAGTTATAAACTTCAGTTGTGAGAGTCAATTGTAGGCGTGTTAAGAGTCAGTTCTTAGTTAAGAGTCTAGTTGTCTTTGGTTTGCATGTAACCGACTCGGTTGAGTTTTTTCCTATATAAGGATGTAATCCGTCTTCATTAAATAATAGAGAAGTGAGTGTAGCCTCACCGTGTGTTTGGTTCATATATTTTATCTTGGTATCAGAGCTTGAGAGGTGCAGACTCCCTGCAGGCTAGTGAAACATGAAAGCACTTGCCTGAGCCGGCTGCATATCATTTCGAGGAGGAGCGTGGAGTTTGACAGAAAATATTGAAGCGTGCAGCGTAAGCTTGGGAGCAAGCTTGAAGGTTTTGATTGCGTGAGGCTGGTGCATGAGCTTAGGAGCAAGCGCGAAGGTTTTGAATGCATGAGGCAGGTGCGTGCGGGGTTTGCATGCATGAATGCATGCATGAGTTTTTGAGATCGGGTGCATGTGTGGAGTTTGATTACATGTGTGTGAAGCTTTGAATGTGTGAAGTTGAAGGAAGGACTCTTTTATTAAAGTGAGCCTTTTATTATTAAAGTGAGGTATACTTTGTTTTTATTAAAGTGAAGCTTTTTCTTATGATTACCTTTGAAAATCATAAAGGTGGAGTTTTTAATATTAAAGGTGGATGCATGTGTGAAGTTTAAACTTAATGTGGGATATTAAAGTTTAAAAAAGGAGGATATTTTGGATATTAAGGTGCATGCATGCATGATTTAAGATAAGAACAGAGGTAGATTTGGACCAGTGGATCCGAAGGCAGAGCAACGGATTGCTCAGCACAAGAGAAAATTCGACAAAAAACTGCATATCTTTGGTGATTCACTTGCAAAGACTAACTTGCAGAGATGGTGAATCCTCTAGCGGAGACCTACCTCAACGACGCCAACAAGTTAGATGGCTCAAACTTCATTAACTGGAAATTCAAGATGCAGATGCTCATGGAGGGCTATGGTGTCTGGAACATTGCGAAGGGAACTGAACTGAAACCTGGTGCGGCTGCAAGTGCGACAGCAGCATAGATCTAAGATTGGGAGAAGCGCAAAAACAAGGCAATGGTATTGTTGCGCATGTCAGTTAAAGATAGCATAATTCCACATATTAGAGACGCTACAACTTCTGCTGCAACATGGACAACTCTTAAAGCATTGTATGAAACTAGCAACACAAATCACATTTTGTTCCTGAAAACTAAATTGCTAGGCATTAAGATGGATGGAAATGAATCTGTTAATTCATTTTTGGGTCGCATTAAAGAGGTGAAGGACAAGTTAGTAAATATAGGGGAAACTATTTCCAATACTGATCTAGTGACTATTACCTTAAATGGTATGTTAGAAGACTATCATATGTTCATAACAGGTCTTGCAGCAAGGGAGAAACCTCCTACATTTGAAGAACTGACAGGTATTT
>JASDQU011443776.1:33800-44685 GCA_032191745.1 Picea mariana
ATCTCGCTACCGATAAAAGAGAATGTATATCCCGTCCCCTCTTTATGGAATATTTTATTTTTTTGTCTTTTTCATGTATTTAATGAGCTAGAAAAAGAATAAAATAATGCTACGTTACAAAGGAGGATTGAGTGTCACGAGAAAGAAAACTAGTTCCAAGCGCATGGAACATATTGATGCTTAGTGCAAGGAGACATGTGCAGGATAACGACACTCGAGAAAAATTCATCCATGGGTCAAGGTGTCAGATCGCAATGGGAAAAATGCTACAAGGCTTACACCTAAGGAATGCTCTAAAGGTTTAGTAATAAAAAAATGAATCCCACATTAGGCCAAAGAATAAAGGATGACAAATGCCATGCAATTACAACATGAAACAACAAGACTCCTTCCATGTAAATTTTTACAAGCCTAGAGAAGGTAAGCTGGGTGTTTTTTCATTTTTAGAGAGCCTAAAAAACACTAAAAGAAGACTTCAGAGTGATCTTTTTCATAAGCTTAGCCTCCAGGGCCCCAAAAAGAATAAAATAATATGAAGGAGAACTCTTCTGGTCACTAGAGCCAAATTATTCATTTTTTTTAATTAGTCCAATCGGTCCAAAAAAGGGTTAAACTTATACTGAAAGGATGTCTCTTCAAAACCATTTTAACAAGTGTGACTGAGACAAGATCACTCGACTATTTTTTCAATTTTAAGTAGTTTGAAAATAACTTAACTATGGACTCACCTCCTTTTTCGTAATTTAGTCTCCTGATCCCGAAAAAGTATAAATCATAACTTATAAGAACTCTCTCAGTGATACATGTCTCCCAATGCATACCTTTTTCCTAGGTAATCTATTGGCCGAAAAAAGGGTTAAACTTATGCGAAATAGATATTCCTTCTTAACCAATTAATGAGTGTGAAAGGAACAAGGTAACTCGATGATCTTTTCATATTTAGGGAGTCTGAAAATAGATTAACTATGGACTCCAAGGGTTTTCCTTTTTCGTAAATAATCTTCGAGGCCCGAAAAAGAGATAAACCAAAACCAGGGAGAATCGCCCTTTTTCATATAATTAGTCCCTCATGCTTGAAAAATGGTTAAAATTACGCTTGTGAATACTCTCCTAACAAGCCGTAGCTCCTAGGGTGTACCTTTTTTGTAAACATAGCCATCCAGACCGAAAAGGAGTAAACTATCGCTTGACAGATGTGCCTTCAAATTTCAGTTTGACGAGCGTGAAGGTCTACAATATCGCTCAAAAATATTTTCAATTTTATAGAGTCTAAGAAGGGATTAAAGAAGACTCCAAGCGGGCTCCTTTTCTTAAGTAATTTGAATGAGACCGAAAAGTATAAATCATTTCTCGTTAGATGTTACTTTCAAATTTTAAGTGAGCTTGAAAGACAACAAACCATGCTCATAGGGAGTCCCTCGGGTATATGCCAAAAAAAGATGAAGAAGAATGAGGGCTTCAACACACAGTCATGGCAGGACTAAAAGGACTCCCAGGCCTATGGAAAACTCAACACATTGATGCCAAAATGCAGAAAAGGATCTACCTAGGGAATCCATGTAGAGTGAGGCTCTACTACCTAACTACGACTCTTCTAAAGGAACATAAAAGGTTCTGTGTCACACTTCGGTGGGATCGATCCTATGGAAAAGAAGAGAAAGTCAACAAAATGCAGGATGCAAGGTGATGAGAACCTAACCTATATGCAAGTGTCTCAAATACGCGTTCACCATAGGATGATGTGAGTGTAACCCATCTCATAGAAACACAAAAACAAAAGAAAAAGTTCATAAGAATGACCCAAATATCCTCCAGAAAGAAACCAAAGCACCCACCATGCCAAGAATAGGAAATAAGAGGACCAAAATTGGGTGAAAAGAGATAAAAAAAGTCTATAAATAGAGGCATACAGCTCATTTTATCCATGGCAAATTGGAAAATAGAAAAAAGGTGAAAAATACCTCTTCCTTAAAACACAAATTTAAGGAGCTACAATGGACAAAAAGACTTCAAACTTGAACCATGTAAGTACGCATTCCTTCCTCCAACATTTCAATTCATCATTTGTTGACTTTTTTTTTGTTTAGAGGTTGCGCGCCCTAAAAAATAAGTTGGGTCTACATGTACGTGGATTATTCATGCTTAGCAAGTGTATATACATGGGTTGCGAAAAATCAACATGTGTACATATGCGCATGTCTTAAAAATATCCCATGTACATCTCTTAAAGTATTCAAAAGAAAATAAAAAATGAACTAACCTCAAACTTTTTTCATGCAACAGGATGTATGTCCATTGGAGATGAAGAGAACATGGGGAGCTAGATATACTTCTTGAAAAGGATACAGGGGCGATTTCCATGCTAAAAAAGTGTGGAATGTGGATTTTTTTCAATTCCCATTTCATGAGGGCACATCCTAGGCTACTAAATCATTTTATAGAGTACTAGCACCCAAACAAAGAGGCCTTCATTTTAGAGGGCCAATCACTAAATCCTACTACCGAGGATATATACTTCTTGACTGGTCTCTCCTAGAGGGGTGAACTGGTCAACCTGAGGAATTTCCCTCCAGGACCACACAACATAGAGGATTGCACTGGCATGTACTGCAAGGATGGAAATAAGAAAGTAGGATCTTAGGTTCCAATTCATAATATATCAAGCTTCAAACTATGGATATTTTTGTATATGATTAGGTAGATTACAACATCTGCAACACTTCACCAGGCCTCACATGCACATATGCATTGTGAAACTCCGTGTTTACAGGTCACTATATTTAACTAGAGCACCACGATGCTCACTTGTATGAAGAAACAACTAATCGACTATAGGAGAAGAATGAACAAGGAATTTGTGTTTGGGATTGTATTGTGCACATTCGTTTTTGAGAGAGCACTAGGCCTCAACCCATAGGGAGATAGTAAGAGGACATATTTCCTCCTTTCCTCCAATATGAATATGGGATGCATTGATTCCTCAACAAGGAGCAGGGAGAGTGAAGGAGGCATTCGACGACAAGTTTTTTGACTGGAGAGCCCATCAAATCCTTGTGACTGAAGACTACCCCTACGCAGGGATCAATTTCTGAAGGGAACTTGATAAGAATGTTCCCCCTAAGAAGGAGCGTAGAGAGGCTTGATCCCAATGATGTATATTAGCTCTATTTGAGGCTTTGTGTCCCATGCTTTGTACTTATGACATTATTTTGTACATATTATATATATACATCTTTTTTTCTTTATGGATTAATCATATTTGTACAAATATATTTACATATGTGTGTATGTGTGTGATTTTAATTTTATGTGTGTGCAATATGCCAATCTAATACATGATTAGACAATGCATCAGTTAGTTGTTTATATCTCCTTGGAACATGAATATAAGTAATATAATCAAAATAGCGTTATAAGAGACGTACCCTAAGGAATCATCAGTGAAGGGTGCAATCGTAAACACAATATACCTCATTTAACTAAGACAGAACTAGTTGAGCATCTAAATGAACCCGAAGGTTAGAAATACCATGTGACAATGCATCTCATAGTAATTATATTACGACACTATACTCGGAAATTTTATTGGTTTCTTCACCTAGACAAACACCTCCAGAAGACATCAACTGATCACCCAAGCTACGGAAGAAATCCTACGAGTGTGACGGTTATCACCATCTGCGAACCCAACATAAACCTCATATTTACTTTACATCTTCCACAGTGAAAAAGAATAATAAACTACACGTCCATAAGACAAAAATACACAAAAATGTATAAATAGAACTATACATTATATACAAGAAGTCACACTGAGGTTACCGACCTAATCATAATATTTATTAAGGTAGGACCCATTTCTAGGCACAGAAAAAGCATTACCTTTGAAGTCAACCAATTGATAAACACCTTTTTCTAAGACTTTCTTAATAATGAATGGTCTAAACCACATTGGTTTCAATTTTCTTGCCCCCAATGGATCTTTATCTTTGTCATAGAATAAGACAGTGTCACTTTTGAAGAAAACTCTAGTGTGGACCGATCGATCATATTGACACTTGAAACGTTGTTTGTGAGCCTCGTTGGCCAAGGATGCATATCTACACTGTTCATCGAGTTGCTCGAATTATAGGTGATGCTCTTCAAGTGGAGTTGTGTCGGGAAGTAATTCCACTGCTCACTTAAGAGAGGGAATTTGACACTCTATGGGAAATTCTTCTTCCATCCCATAAATGATATGGAAAGGAGAGAAACTGGTAGCATTATTAACTCAGGTTTGATACACCCAAAGTGTCGATTACAACATCAAATTCCAATTCAACTTGGCCAAATTGATCATCCGTTGGAGAATAGTCCTGAGAGACTTATTGACAGCCTCCACTTGACCATTCTCTTGTGGATGGTATGGTGACAAATTTTCTTTATTAAACCCAATTTTTTATGTTAACTCAGTCACCATCTTATTCTGGAAGTGATTTCCATGGTTTGCGACAATCTCCTTCAGAATACTAAACCTGGCTACAATCTGGTTAAAAACAAAAAGTGCAATCATTTCTTTGTCATTACTAAATTTTGGCATGGCCTTGACCCACTTAGTGAATTAGTTTACTGCCACGATGATATAACGATGCCCCATAGATGAATATGGGTGGCATGTAGTGAAATGAATCCCCCACTTAGTGAAGGAACCAACAACAATAACGTAAAATATGTGTGCAAGTTGTGCCCGCATCTTCCGAGATATGATCTCGCACACCTAACATTTCTTGACTGCCTCTACACAATCCTTGATCAACGACAATAGGAAGTATCCAGCGTGAAGAATTATATGGGTTTTTTCCAACCTAGACAAGTGACTATCACATGCTTCAATGTGATAGTCATTCGATGCAAGTTCTTCCTCTTCATGAGTCAAGAAACGAAAGAGAACATAATCAACTCCTCGATGATAAGATATTTTTGTGCTTGATGGCATATCCATCAACGCTTGTCTCGAGAAGAAGATGAAGGGAACTTCAAAGTATGAAGATACACAAGTATATATCCATACCAAGGTTCTGAATATGTAATAACGAAAAGATCCCCATTGATCAATGAATCTTCAGGAAAATCATTACCACTTTTAGTTGGGAGTTGTGACATTAATTCGGAAAGGACCAAACTCTTCTTAGACATCGCCAAAACAAATTCCAAGTAAAATTCATGAAGGATGAATATCCATCGAATAATCTTCTTGTCGATGAATCTCCATGTCAACACATATTGAAAAGAATTCACGATAACTACGACGGCCGTATCGCGCAGTATAATGTGATGATGGGACCTTTGGATAGCATGGACAACTGCCAAAGCCGATTTCCCAACATGGGTGTAGTTAAGTTCCAATCTGACTAAGCCTTGATTGAGATAGTAGATAATATGCTCCTTGAGTGTGTCATCCTATTGAACCAAGATCATACCAATAATAGACTCTACTATAGCCAAGTACAACAATAAATCCTTTCCATAATATGCTGGACTAAGAAAAGGGAAATACATCAGAGCACGTTGAAATGATTTGAAAGAGAGTTTATCCACTTCATCCCAACATAATGGGACCCATTTTTTCAAGATACGCATAAACCATTTAGTAATATTGGTATAGTTGAAATCAAATCACCGAAGAAGTTTAGATTCCCCCTATAGACTTTGAAGATGGGGGATTGTGCGCAGGGGAGGCAATTGAACTATTTCCTCAACCTTCAAAGGATAGACCATGATCCCTTTAGTTGACACAATAAAACCTAAAAAACGTCTTGATGCTACGCAAAAGATACACTTGTTCGGATTTAGGGGAATCTAGTAGTAGCGACAACTTTCAAGAATAAGTTGTAAGTGGGCGGGATGATTAGATCTCTTACGAGAACATGATGCTAGATCATCAAGGTATGCCTCGAATATATGCTTGACGTCATGGAAAGAGAAGGATATGGCCCTCTAAAAAGTGGCTCCAACATTATTAAGGACAAAAGGATTTTTTATGTATGTGAACGTACCCCAAGGACATATAAATGCAGTCTTATGTTGGTCCTCGGGTTTTTATCTGAATCTAGTTGTAATTAGGAAAACCATCCATCAAAGAAAAGACTTCATAGAAACTACATTCAATGACAATCTGGTCAATGAATGGGGTTGGAAAATTATCTTTTAGTAAAGATTTATTCAGATCACAAAATTCCATACTCACATGAATCATACCTTGTTTTTTGTTGATAGGAATAGAGTTTGACACTCATTCAGTTAATTTCTCTGGATATATGGAACTGACCTTAATTGGTTTCTCTACCTCAACCTCGATACTCGTTTCCTTTCAAGGATTGAATGGGTGAAGCTTCTATCGAACATGATTAGAATTGGGGTAAGTCCTAATCTCGTGTTTAACTATACGAGGTTCAATGCTTGACATCTCCTCATAAGACCAGGAAAAAATGTCGTGAAACTCTTTAAATAATTCAGTGTATACTTGAATCTCCTCGGAGGAATAGTTTGCTCTGATGATGATGTTTTCAATGATGCAAGGTGTTCTAGAGATGTCAATTGGAATCATTTCATCTATAATCTCTACGTTTCCATCAACATCGATTCTATGCATGGCCAGAGGGTCAACAAGACAAGTGGCATCTCCATCCATGTTCATGGTGAAATCACCTTATCTACTCTCCTATGCTCGAGTAAAAATAATATCTATGGTGAATATATTCCCAAGGTCTATATGACCGATTCATTTCCTCCAAAATCACCTCATCAAAGGGCAAGACCAATTCTAAAGGATCATGACTAGTAAGAGATTCTTGAACCCAAATAGGCTCGAGAATGGTATATAACTCCTATGGGGGAGCCATATCAGCGTTGGTCAAGGTTTTTTGGAAAATTCTATATGAAACCTTATCAGTGGATAGGGACATAGCCATTCCACGATTCCCTACCCCTTCCATCAAGGATGATGGGGATGGTAAAGTCCATGGGTAGTTAAAATAAATCGTTTGAAAAGAAGCTACTTGAAAGATCGCAACCTTTCGTTGATCGAGAACAACAAAAATAAACTTTACATCATTTGAAGGTGGTGGATAATAAAAATTCCCCATTAGAGATGGAAACAATCCCCTGCCTAAGTTGATGGTACTTGGTTGTGGGTTGTCAATCATTAAGACCGCATATTCTCCTGATGAATTTTGAAGACAAGAGAAGGATAATTGATTAATGGTTATGATCCAACCTTCGTGAGGAAAACATAAGAACCAAAAAATGGTGGATACAACCACTGTCATAGAGTAGGTACAACTCTATCCTAACAAAATATTGCATTTGATAGATGCATCAACTACTTCTACCTTGACGCACATGGATTTTCCCTCCAACTGCATGGGGAAGGAGGGAATTATGCCATGTGGTATAAAAGAATGGTCATCAAATGTAGTTAACAATGTCAGTTGTAGAGACTACTCAGGTTGGCCAATGGCCTTCCAACATGCCAATGACATCATGCAAGTCAAGGAAACCTAGTCTGCCACCGTGCGAAAAATGTTTTGTGTCAATGATTTCATGGCATAAGACACTACTATTTGAAAAGTGATGTGGTGAGGAAGAAGAGGTTTATAATTGGTAGGGTAAAAAAAAATCATTCCCGGGTTAGTAGTCTCGACATCACCCAAGGTAGACAACAATTGTTTTCTCTATGAGGGGAAACTCTGGAGAACTTCCAGTCTAGACATCGCATAAGGAGCTTGTGCCATATCCTCCACGATGGAGTATTTATGAGAATCCCTTGCGTTCATGTTGTGGGAATCCTGCTTAAATGCACCCTTAGGGATGTGAGTCATAGCTTCTCACATAGTATTCTCAATATGAAGAGAAGGCGGTGGGTTGGAAGCTTCTTTTCCCTTGTCAGTAGATTCTAGTGTTTCGCAATCGTGAGCCCTAGTCTACATATGATAATCAGATATCATCATGTATATGTATGTATCTCCATTATTAGCATTAAGCTTGGGGGCTCCCTGATTTCCCCTAGGAACATTCTTGGATGAGGAAAATTGAGCGAGATGTTTCCCTTATGGGAAAGGGTTATCTAACGCAGTAATTTATTGTTGTGCCAAGAGATTTTGGGCTTCCTCAAGCCGAGGGCATTGGTGAGTCAAGTGATTGTCCATGAAAATATTACACAAAATATTACATCAAATCCTTACGGTTGATGTAGACCTCGTCCACTTGTCGTTGCCTCCTAGATCACAAATCTCTTCCCAAAGATAACATGCAGTAGACTAAATACACAACAAAACAACATATACAATCTCTAGTAATCACTTAGAAGTACAAATATAGATTTAAATGATCAAATAGATAAAAACATCTACACACAAAGTTTTGGGACAAAGATAATCTCTTTTATTCATATACAAGATGAAAGGTTACAACCTTTGTTTGTGGACACCTCTCTATGAACCAAGTTTGGGCTCCTTTGTTGTGACTCCAAGTGCACCAATCCCACATAAAAATCTCACAACCAACATGCCATCATGGGAATAAGGAAGGGTTTCATAGGGAGAATTGATGGAATGGAAAGTTGAGGATCAAACTCAAAGCAAGATGCAAAATTTGGGCAATTAGAGGGAAAGGATTTTGGCATAGTTTTCTTATTCTCTTGTTCATATTTCTAAATTACTCCGCTGAAACTCCTTTTATATGAGAAAAATATGGTTATTCAGTTTGGGTACAGACTATGAGAGATAGAATGGATAGGAAATCCTCCATATCCCATAAACTCCACCGAAATACATGCAATTTTATAATTATTTCAGTTTTTGGAGGTAAATGCAGGATAACTAGCATGAAATAGGCGTATGTACATGCGAGGACTAGTATGTAGCACACGTATGTATGCAGGATAATAGTGCAACAAGATGCGTACATTATCCAAAAAGTTTTTTTTTAGAAGGAAATATCTGCACTGTGCTTGGAAAAGGATGCAAATGGATGGGGAAATGTATTGGATGCATAGATGTGGAATTTTACACCCACCTGGAAAGACATTTGATTGCATCGAAGATTTCATTGTAGTTAACAAGAATGATTCAATCAATGGTTGGACTTCCATACCTTTTCCTCCAAATCAGTCATTTGATAGCTCTCTCATTCATTCCATAATCGGCCTATTGTTTTACATTATTGAGGTTGCAAAATACTATGACCCCGTAATGGACATCAATAAGGTTAGTCTTCGAAGAATTTTTCATTTCATGTATTCCAAGTTCAAGGATTTTTATTTATTATCATAACTGCCTGACTTCTTGCAGATAATTGAATCGCCTCTTTCCAAACATGGCTTCATTAAGGGATCACAATTTAGTCAATTGTTCATACTTCAATTTTATGTATCATGTCCACACAGAAGTAGTAGAGAGGGAAAGTGGTATCTAGTACATGGCTCATGCATGGTTAAATATCTTCATCTTGAAGAGAAAAATGGTATAATTTGATTCCAATATCTTTAAAAATATCCTCATAAAATGAGTTGATGGATTAATGTTCATATATCCTATGAAGATAAGCTTGTAAGTCTAACACCATTAAAATTCGGTGAATGAATGTAAGTTTTCTATATGTCATGTTCTAACCTGGTTATAATCTTACATGCATGTCTGTCTTGCCATGTCTAGGTGATATTATCTAACATTTGTTTTTATTCCTGGGGAGGATATCTTCTACATGGTATCCCTCCTTCGTGAGACCTGTGATTTCTTTGTTACAACAAATTAACAAGATAGATGGTTACTACATTGAATTTTAATTATTTTATCTTTAAATTTACCTTTCTTTCAGATGTTTAAAATGTAGAAATGGATAAAAATTTAGATATCAATTTTTTTGAGATGAGTGGAAACATATTTTCTATTAATATGTACCTTCCTTTTCTAGGGTTTCTAAGGCTAATCCTTTAAAGGATCAATTTGAATCTAAAAGAACTTTAAAAAAAAATTCATTCCATATGATGACTTGGCCATAATAGACAAATTGCTCTTGTATTTGCACACAAGTCTTGCAAAACCCTTTACCCTGCGACCTGGAAAAAATGAATTAAAATATTTGTCAAAGTAACTACTAAACAAAAATAGAAAGTGCAAGTAGCTTCCAAGTTAACCAAGAAAATGGGTATAGTGATAGAGTGGTGATGAATTTACCCAATACTCAGATTGATACAAAATTTCAACTTGAAAACCTGTAAAAATTCAGAAGTTTGGTTGAAATTTCATGTATACTTTCCTGTTTCCACTACCAAACCCATACTCACATGTTGAGAACCAATTTCATCCTCTCTCTTTTTTTTTTGACTTATTTTGGTTTTGATCATCTGTCATTTCCTTCAATTGAGAATTTTTGTTTGTTATTTGCAATTGATTTTGTAAAATCATTTTTGTGTGACGTTTTTCTTGTCTCAGCATTGGTTGGATACAATGCTCTTCGCAGTCCATGATTTCTCTCTCCAATGTCATTGTCATTTACATATTTATATTTTCAATGCGTTCAATAACAAAAGAAAACAATACCAAGCCGTCTTTCAACTCTATGGCTAGGTTTAGAGATTCAAAGGGCCTTTTATTTATTTGAGGTTTTCTAGAAACCTCAAGAGTAGATCTTATGCGAGCACGAGGTAAGGAAACTGTTTGATTTTCATCTATGGTGTTTTTTAATTAGAAAGTGATGTTGTGGACAATTGTGTCCATGAGGTCCAAGGTTAACAAATATTCTCCATGGGAAACTAAACTAAAAGTTTTCAAATCCTTCTTTGGGTTGAGTGAAATGAATATGATAGTATGTTTTAAAATTATTGTCTAAACATTATTGAGCCAAG
>JASDQU011443777.1:9891-23266 GCA_032191745.1 Picea mariana
ATTTTGTAAAAAAAAAAAAAAAATTAATCAAGTTACCCAGAGGTATAAATCAAGAAGGAAATACTCAAATTATATTTCAAAAGAGTTAACGAATTGATGGAAATTTTCAAATCTTTCAACATTTCTTTCATTCCAAGAGACAAGAAATAGAAGGCAGACTCATTGGCTTTGGCGGCCTCCTTGTCAAACACTGATGATATTCAAAGCAAACCATCTTTTCAAGTAGAAAGGGTATTCTGACCTTCTGTACCTGATAACCTGGAGTATTTACAAGTATTTGAGAATTATGAGCAATTGGAAAAATTCTTGTTGAATGAAGATGATGAAGACAATCACATATTTTATTTCCCAAAAGATTGTATTCAATCTGATTCTGTTTTTACGAAGGATGATCATGCTAAGAATCTCCTGGAAGAAATTTCACTCTGAAAGGTTCAAGAAACAAGAAAGATCAATATTGGAACTGAAAATTCCCCAAAATATGTCAACTTGGGAGTTGATTGCACCATGGAGGAAGTTAATCAATATGTTGCATTATTTAAAGAATATATTGATGTGTTCACATGGAATTATGATGATTTGAAGGCATATGATAAAACAATATTTCAGCACATTATTCCCTTGCGAGAAGGAAAAAAGATGGTCAAGAAAAAAATAAGGATGATGAACCCCAAATTAAAACCTCTGGTAAAAGTTGAATTGGAGAAATTAAATAAGGATGGAATAATTTATCCCATTAGGAGTTCTGATTGGATTTCAAACCCTGTGATAGTAAGAAAGAAGATCAGGGAGATTCAAATGTGTGTAGATTTCATGGATCTTAACAAAGAAAGTATAAAGAATAATTATCCTTTACCTAACATGGAGTTTTTTCTCCAACAAGTCACATGCTCAACTTGCATGTTCATGTTATATGGTTTTTCTGGTTATAATCAAGTCTTGGTTGCTAAGGAAGACATATAAAAGGAAACTTCATAACATCCTAGGAGACATATGCATATGCTAGAATGCCCTTTGGTTTGAAGAATGAAGGAGCCACATTTCAAAGGGCCATGGATCATGATTTTAAAGAGTTGATAGGAAAATTCATGGTAGATTATCAAGATGAATTGACAGTGCATTCAAAAACAAGGGGTGATCACATTCATTACTTGAGAAAAGTTTTTGACAGGTGCATATTATATGGTGTTTCCCTAAATCCGAAGAAATGTTTATTCGTTGTAACTCAAGGAAATCTATTGGGTCATGTTGTGTGAAAATAAGGGATTTATATAGATCCAGAAAGAGTTTAAGATATAAATGAACTCAACCCCCCATCATCTAAGAAAGGAGTTCAATCGTTTTTGGTAAGATCAACTTTGTGCGAAGATTTGTTCCTGACTATGCAAGTATTGTGAAACTAATAAATCTATTGTTGAAAAAGGACCAAAGGTTTGAATGGACAATGGATATACAAGAATATTTCAATAGTATCAAAAGGGAAATCACTCCAATCCTCATTAGCCTAGAATTTCAAAGGTACTTCATCATCTATCTGTTCTTACTCAGAGGAATACCAAGGGTGAAGAAATCCCAATCAAATTCATGAGAAAAACCCTTCATGATTATGAATTGAGGTATTCAGAATTGGAAAAACAAGCCCTGTCTCTAGTAAAAGCGGTGGCACACTTTCAGACTTACATATTAAATTCTCATGTCATTTCTTATGTTCCATCCTCACCAATTAAGATGATTTTGAATCAACAATTTAGAGAAGGAAAATGGGCTAACTGGCTGGCGAAGATTCAAGAATATGATATTGAGATTAAACCTTAAAAGGTTGTAAAAGGAAAATGTTTATTTAAGCTCATTGCAAATAATGATTCTTTTGATTGAATGATTTCAATTTCAGTAGGAGAACCATTGGATGATTCAGAATGGTATAGAGATATTGTATTCTACTTGAGGTTCGTGTTGATATTATGGTAGCTGTGGGAGGTATTAACCTCCATGTGTAACCTTGACAAGAATATAATATTTCGGGAAGCAAGAAGAACCCTAAAAGACTTAGACATAACCCTAGAAGTAAAGTCGGTTAAAGAGAATATTTTATATTGAGTCTTTAGCCTCCAGAAAGAGAAGTCAGCCCAGACAGCCTGGAGAAAGAAGTATAAATATAAGGCGTCGGAGCTCATTTGACACACACATCTTGCAACTACAAAAATGTTAGAGTGCACACTATAGAAACTGGGTAAGTGCACAAGTCTAGAGAGTAGCTGCAACTGCAACTATTGCAACCTGTATTCTTGGTTTAGGCTTGGAATTTCTATTGGTTATGGTTTGTAATTTCTTCCTTGTGTGCTAGCTCTGGAGAGAGGTATGCTACATTGATTGGCTATTAGGCCTAGGGTTTGCTTCCAGAATAATTCTCTATCAAGGTTAAGGTGCTCGAGGGTGGCTTCGGCCTATGGTTGGGTGACAATATTTCTATATTGTTTATGGTTAAACGAGCACATCTATTATTTATAACAGGTTATGGGCCCACACTATCTTTGAATAGTCTAACCATTGGAAGATATATTGGGAGGATTTGCTCAGTTACAGTTGCAGTTGCAGTCAATTTTTGCTGCAACAACAAAACCCTAACCCTCTTATTGAGGCACCTTAAGTGAAGATATTGACCTAATTTCTAGATATCCTAGTGCACCCTAACCTAACACACCTCTTGGTACTCTCAATAAGCTAAGACACCAAGGTTGAGTTTTTGGTCAAAGTCAAAGGTTGACAAAGTCAAATCAATCATGACTTACTCTATGAATTCAGAAAACAAGTTAGAAGGGGCTTCTAACTTCAGAGCATGGAAGAAAAGGATTGAACTCATCCTTGCCAAGAATAAAGTGTTGGATATCGTGAAAGGAAAGATCGTGGAACCACAATTTGAAGAAGGAAAGGAGAAGGAACCTCAGAACGTTGCAGTTATGGATAAGTTCAAAGAGAATAACATCAATGCCATGAGTATCATAGTGGACTTTGTAAAAGACCACTTGATACCCTACATTTCCCATATTGACTCATCTAAGAAGATGTACAATGCTCTAACTAACCTCTTCTCAGTCAGAAACATTGGACAAGTAATGAGTCTAAAGAATGAGCTTCGTGACATGAAAATGAATGATGATGACAACATAACATCATATCTTGTGAGAATATCTCAGTTAAGAGATCAACTACAAGCTATTGAAGAAATTATTTCAGAGAAGGAACTGGTAAATATAGTACTCAATGGTCTTCCCAAGACATGGGATGCATTTTCAGCAAGCATGAACACAAGAAAGGAGTATCTCACATTTGAGGAACTTCGGACTTGCTATGCACAAGAAGAATCAAGGATTAACGCAAAATAGAAATCCCAAAAGAAATATGATAATCAAGCTTTCACAACAAAGTTCAAGAATTTCATGAATAAGAAGAAGTTTGGTTCAAGGAAGAAACCAAATCAATAAAAGGATATGTCAAAGATACAATGCTTCAAATTTCAAAAATATGGTGTTGGCCCTTGACCAAGTTTTGAGGAACACTTTGTCATATTTGACCATTTTTGGACTTCGACAGCTTGTCAAAGATGGAGCACAACGTGAAGCGGAGATCATGGAAGCTAGACCCCGCTCTTGGGTCCTTTTTGGGTTTTTGGGGATAATGTAATGGGTATGGGATGTCGGCCCATGGGTTTGCCCATGTTTAGGCCTATTTTGTAAAGTATAAATAACTAGCTAGGCAATGTAAGAGAGAAGAAGATAAGCTAAGTGCTAGTAAAGGCTTTGTGTATATTGTGTGATCGACTTGCAGAGCTGAGTGCAAGTGCTATAAGTGATGAGTGCATGGATTGTAAGAAGGCTCTATTCTAGATCTACTCGGAGAAGGAGGATTTGGTGAGGTGAGCACAAATCTCCTGTCCTATGTGGAGTACAAGTGTGAGCTCTGTGCTGTAACCCGATTGGCCAAAGCTAATAAAGAAGAAGAAGACTTTGTGGATATATCCCCAGGGTGGGGGTGAACCACAGTAACTCTGTGTGTTGTGCTCAGTGCTTCGAATTAATGTGTTGGTCTCTTTCCATGTGTTTTGCTTGATATGATTATGCTATGTGCTTTGCTATTATATACTTAGATAGATCCACTTTTCTTTCTGCTTATTAGATGTGTTGGTGTAGATCTGACATATATGAAAGTGTTGAGTCCTAGACCTATTTTGTTGTTGCTAAGTGATAACTTAACCTAGATCTAAGTGAATGTTGCAGTGCTCTGTGCCATCTGCAGAGTGCCATGAGGGTTAAATACTGATGAATGACCTATGCTAAAGTGTTTGCCAAGAGTAAGAATCACAAATCTATGTCCCAGCTAAGGTTACAGACACCTGAGTCCTACAACCACCCCTGCCTCTACCTCGGGTGAGACTTCATCTGCTTCGCAAGTGTTGCCGAAAGGGCCAGTAGTTAGGGTTTTGTTGGTGCATTGAACCCTAGGTCTGCCCCTATGCCAACAAATGGTTCCATTACCGGGACCTGAAACTGTGATTGCTGGGAACTGAGGAAGAAGAAATTTTGTGCAAAAGGAAGCTCTGTGCATAGATCTGTTGCCCTAGTGTGCAAATTTTTACTTGACCTGTGAAGCTTTGTGCCAGAAATAAGGTCAGATCTGAAGAAAGGAAGAACAGATCCGAAGAAAATAAGCGATATCTGAACACTCTGTGCTGTAAGAAAAGTAAAAGTGGAAAATTCTGAAAGAAAGAAGTCAGATCTACAGAAAAGAGGTAAGATCTATAAGCTCTGTTCTCTAATAAAGGTAAGAATAGTCAAAAGTTCTTAGATCTGGAAGCTTTGTGCTCTGTAGAAGTAAGATAAGTGAAATTTTTTATTTCTAGAGCATGCATTTAGGTATGTTTAATAGATTCTGTCCTAGCTTAAAAACTAGGGCATTAATAGATGAAAGAAAGTTTGATATGAATATATCTGATAAGTATAATGATAGATATGTTATACCTATGCATAGAAAGAATGTCTGAACTAACAAATGGATGCAGGATCTTAGAAAGAAATTTTTGCAGGCTAGCCATTATGATCCTAGTGCACAGTACAAGAAGAGTTGGGGATCATTGAAGAGAAAGAGAGGATTAACTCTTTGTTACAGTTGCAGAAGACCAGGTCATCTTGCTAACGAATGCCCTGGGAGAAAACCTAGTTGCCTCTGTTGTAAGGCTATGGACCATGAAGTACTGGATTTCCCTAGAATGATTGCTAGACTTGAAAAGATGAATATGGAGCAAGAAAACCCTGAAGGAGACCAAGAAACTAAGATTATAGAAGAACCCCAGCAAGAATAAGAGATTATGTTACTTAAAATGAAAGAAACCCTAAATGAACATAAAGATGCCAGTTTGCCAGAGATCTTCAAAGAAAAGGATAAAATCGAAGTAAGAATAGGAGACTTCGACATCGACTGTTCTCTAGATGAGGGAACACAGATGAACATTTTGACAAAAAGTACTTGGGAAACCCTCAGAAGGCCTGCTATGGTTCCTTCACTAGGAAGAATAGGGTTGTTTAGAGGAAAAATGGTAACCCTGTGTGGCAGAATTACCTAGATAACTATGAGTACCCATGGAGCTTCGACAGAGGAAGAGTTCAAATTAATTAGATTTATTGAGGACCGTGCCCCATTTCCAGCTTTGTTAGGAAATATCTAGATTGAAAAATACTAGATCCGGAGAAAAGAAGAAAAGGAAGCCCTAGAACAAAAGAAGCAAGAACTCATGGAATTTATGACTAGAAGGATCTCCTACTTTATGGAGGAACAAGAGAACATATATCAGCTATTGAACACTAGGGACCTGGATGTCGAAGCTATAAGAGCATTAGAGAAACCACAGAAGACCAAAATGCCTAATCCATATGAGGAAGGAGTATTACCCTTGGATCTGAAGAAAGAACCCTAGCCGCGTGAAGTGCCTATGTCGAGAGAAGATAAGACTCAGAATGGAAAAAGAATGACTGATATGAAGCTCACTGGGAAAAAGGTTAGGAAGCTAAGTAAGAAGAGAGCCAAGATTGAAAAGTTACAGAAGGTTCCGGAGGAAACTTCGCAGAAGGAAAAACCACAAGAATTGAGCTTCACCGGGATATCAGAACAACGACATATGCCACTTCACCAAGGTGAAGTAATATAGCCATTGAAAGCCAATATAACCATTCGAATGCCGCTTCGAACGGGTCGGAAAGAAATTATGACTCACCACTAGACCATTATATCGTGCCATAACGGACATAACATAAGATAATGCAGCCTCATACACGTTGCAAGCAGACCATTGCTAAGTTTTCCTACTTAGTCTGTCGCGCCATGCACCGAGAATACTTTTTGCTAAGCGAGAATTTGAGTCTGAAACCTGAGATTAATTCACCTTGTGATCATTGCCTTGTTCCCATACCATTCACTGTAGTATCTACATTCATTTCACACCCTAGATAGTTAACCCAAGCTTGTATGTCGGACGAGCTCAACGCTACTGAGAAAGTAGTTGAAGAAGTTTTGATTGACTTAATGACTGAGAGAGTCATGTCAGAGCGAAGATTATCCACAGGAGTCCAAGCATCATCAATGAGAGGACTCCAGGACTCCCCTTCCACTACTCGCGTAGGTCCATCTCGGTTGACCGATGAGAAATGGACCAAGCACAGGGATGAAATTGCAAATGCCAAGCTTATCCCACGCATTCTACCTACTTAATTACCACCTCTAAGTGGTTCCATCAACCGTGACAGTGTACCTCATGAATTTGAGTACACTTTGATCACTGCGTACCTTCCGAAAGGGGTGAGCATAGTTCTTGCTGATTAGGATAAGCTCACGACACTGAAATTTAGTGATTTTAACCTTGGAGATCATAAGGTTTACAACATGTTATCCCCACATAAGTACTTAACCAGGACCAAAGGAAAGAATTTTGAGATTGTCTCGTAGTCATGGACCCAGAACTTCATGCAGTCCACACTGCTTAATGTAATGAAGATCCCGCACTTCGGCAGACACTAGGAAGTCAATGCATGCGTCAAGTTGTTGCTGTCCTACTACCACGGAGGATACTTATGGTTGGAACGCTGCATCACTGTGGATCCGACCTTGATCAATCAGATCACAAGACTTAGTATGCAAGGCCCTGACCCACATGATTTTTACCCTAGAAAGACCTCAGACCAAGCACTATCGTAGAGGATAAAATAAACTTATGGCGATGTTGAGAAAGGCACGCGAGGCTACAAGGTAGCCTCTATCCAGAGTGGTGCAATGCACCTTGCCTGTCAGCTGATCACGAGCAAGCTAGTTTGAAAGAACAGACCAAAACAAGTGACTGGATTCGTAGTTGACCTTGCAGGGAAGTGCACCGAGGGACTACATATGAACTGGGCGTAGTACCTTGTAAACCAGCTAGAGCTTGATTGCAGAGAAGTGCAAGACCAAGGGTACGAGTTCCACTTTAGTTGGTTGCTCATCCTAATCGCTTTCATCTCCTAGAAGCTACCAGAAGGTGCCACTTTTTTGAAGATCAAACCCTTCGAACCACTGACCACAAAGTTCTGTATGTTGTGGTACTCCAATGACATGAACAAGTAGTGGAAGTCCAATGTCATCTTCCACGATTATTAAAACCAATTGAAGAATGCAATCCAGTATACACTGTGCCTCACCCCAAACACACTTCATAGGTTTAGACCTTTGATAAAATTTAGCATGGACTTCCACTTTACCTATATCACAACACGCGCTGATGAGCAAAAACAATAGCTCTAGTCATACTACAAGTTAACAGAAGAAGACTTGGAGCATATTACCAAGGAATGGTCAGCAAACCTCCTTGTTGCAGCAGACCCCGCAGAAATGTCTGACATGGAAAGCCCTGAAGCTATGCCGGATACACCTGGACCAAGCAAGACCAAGAAGGATGATGAAGTTTAAGATATCCATATCACATCCACGAAGACTACTTCGATCTCACATGCATAGGGAGGTGATGGTGAAGAACTAGGTGGCAGAGAGGTTGAGAAAAACAAAGGTGAGGTTACTCCGCCTAGAGAGGAGGAGGATCCCACTAAGAAAAGGAAGATTACCCCACCAAATCCCTCATCCTAAA
This sequence comes from Picea mariana, assembly GCA_032191745.1. Lineage (NCBI taxonomy): Eukaryota > Viridiplantae > Streptophyta > Pinopsida > Pinales > Pinaceae > Picea > Picea mariana. Next base: position 18,053 of record JASDQU011443777.1, read on the forward strand.
AAGAAAACTAAGGCCACCCGGACTACATTTAAGACTACCCTCACACTGGATGACTTCGACTTCTTAATTGTTGCACTAAATGATGCTTCACTAGAGATCGCAGAAAAGCAAGAAGCAAAGCAGGAGGAGGTATTCAGTTGAATCAAGAGCGAACTTCAAGAAGTGCAGCAGACACTCCAGTCTAGCTGAGTAGTTTCTACTGTGCCCTTGAAAACTGGAACAATAGGAACATGCGATGAGCCCACCCATTTACACCAGATTGCCGAGAAAGTCGAAGCTTGCCTTTGACGAGCTCAAGAAGACACAGTGCAAGCCACCCAGGATTTGATACAAGTACATAGTGTACTTGTAGAACAACAGAGTAAGGTAGAACGGTAAAATATTGCCCTACAAGTGAAGTGGGATGAGGAAAAAACACAGTTACAGTAGAGCAAGGACTAGTTGCTAGCAGAGCAACTTGAAGTATAGAAAAGGGTTCACAAAGCACTTCACTCTGTGACGGTCATAGAAGTAAATATTGAATAACGTGTCCCATAGCAGGTGGCACAAATTGAAGAAGTAATCCAGCAACTTCAGTAGTGCATCACAAATCTGTAACTTCGTACCATGCCCGAGACTCCTCAAGAAATAAGGGATATAAGGGAGGCAACTGCCCGTAGCGCAGTTGGCCGATTAAAAACATTTTCCTTGGAATGCAAGAAGCTGAGGGCTAGAAGTACCCAGACTTATGAGAACCTCACAGAGAATCCAGAGTTGCAGACATTGGAGGCACAACTCCAAGAAGCAAAGAAACACACAAACACGCAACAGGCGTAGCTGAAGGCCTTGACCCTAGTCGAAAGAATGAAGAGGTTTGCATAACAACGCACCGCCAAACAAAAGGTACACATGCTGCAAAGTAAAGTGATGGAAGTCTCCCAATGACTTCAACCAATCCAAGAAAAGGCATGCCAACTGTTCACTGAAGTTGAAAGCCAGAGAACCAAGCTTGAACAGGTTTTCATCACCGTAGAACAATGCCTGGAAGGGCCAATAAATGATGCAGTGATCCAGGAGTTCACTGAGCAAGAGGCTATCGTACTGTAGCAGGTCTAAGTAGTTCGATACAAGCTTGAGGCATTCGAGGTGGAATTGATCAGACCTGTGACTCATCTCGAGTCACTCTGGTCTGATCNGAGGTGGAATTGATCAGACCAGAGTGACTCGAGATGAGTCACAGGTGAGTGTTAGGGGCCTTTTGGCCCTTGACCAAGTTTTGAGGAACACTTGGTCATATTTGACCATTTTTGGACTTCGACAGCTTGTCAAAGATGGAGCGCAATGCGAAGCGGAGATTGTGGAAGCTAGACCCTGCTCTTGGGTCCTTTTTGGATTTTGGGGGATAATGTAATGGGTATGGGATGTCGGCCCATGGGTTTACCCATGTTTAGGCCTATTTTGTAAAGTATAAATAAGTAGCTAGGCAATGTAAGAGAGAAGAAGATAAGCTAAGTGCTATTAAAGGATTTGTGTATATTGTGTGACTAACTTGCAGAGTTGAGTGCAAGTATTGTAAGTGCTGAGTGCAGGATTGTAAGAAGGCTCTGTGATAGATCTACTCGGGGAAGGAGGATCTGGCAAGGTGCACACAAATATCCTGTCCTATGCAGTGTACAAGTGTGAGCTCTGTGCTATAACCCGATTGACCAAAGCTAATAAAGAAGAAGAAGACTTTGTGGACATAGCCCCAGGGTGGGGGTGAACCACGGTAACTCTGTGTGTTGTGCTCGGTGCTTCGAACTAATGTCTTGGTTTCTTTCCATGTGTTGTGCTTGATATGATTATGCTATGTGATTTGCTATGATATACTTAGATAGATCCACTTTTCTTTGTGCTTCTTAGATGTGTGGGTGTAGATCTGACATATATGAAAGTGCTGAGTGCTAGACCTATTTTGTTGTTTCTAAGTTCTAACTTAACCTAGATCTAAGTGAATGATGCGGTGCTCTGTGCCATCTATGGAGTGCCATGAGGGTTAAATACTGATGAATGACCTATGCTAAAGTGCTTTCTAAGAGTAAGAATCACAGATCTGTGTCCCAGCTAAGGTTTCAAACACCTAAGTCCTACAACCACCCCTGCCTCTACCTCGGGTGAGACTTCATCTTCTTCGCAGGTGTTGCCGAAAGGGCCGGTAGTTAGGGTTTTGTTGGTGTGTTGTTGAAGCATTAAATCCTAGGTCTGCCCCTGTGCCAACATATGGTCACTACAGGAACCACTATCCTGAGTTAAATAAAAGGAAGGAAACATACAAAGCAACAATTTCTGAAGAAAGGGAACCCTCAAAGAAAGTCAAGCAGGATAAAACAAACTTCTTCTTCTAAGTCAAGGTAACAATATTCTTCAAAGCTCTTGTATATATCATGTTTACATAGTTCCTGTACATATCATGTATATCTATTTCTTAGAAGAAAATAAATAATAGCTATGGAAGAATAAAAGGATAAAGATTTCTATTACGATGACTATAAGTCAAGCAATACACATGAAAAGAGGAAGTATGTTGACAATATTTGGTAACAATTCTTGTGGAAGATATTATACAAGTAACAACTTCCGTATAATCCAAAATCAGAATCAAACTTGAAGAGACCCAGAAGAAGTCAAAACAGAAAGAAGTCAACAATCAAGAGGAAATTAGAAAAAGACTTGTGACACTTTGCAGAAGGCAATAAGGATGCAGACTAAAGCATGGACTCTCTTAGATGGAGGGAGATAATTACATAATTCCAAAAGAAGAGAATTCATTCATGCATGAAGAAATTATTAGGAGGGAGCTAATTCTAAATGATATGATCCATTGAGGATTATGAATTATCTTTCCATGTTCCAATTGAAAGTAGCAACCATGATAAACAATACATGTTCAATTTGACTCTAGAAGAAGTCTTCTTTGAAAAGAAGCCTTAAAGTATCCTTGGATGTCCATCTACATCCATGATCCTATGATGAAAGGAAGAAATTGGAATCTCCAGGGAATGAAATCTATAGAAGACTCCATGGTCCCAAGAGATAAAGTGAAACATGAGGAAGAACATGAAGATTGCAAGAAAGAAAGAAAATCTAGAACAACCAGTTATTATACTGAGAATCACAAGACTACCAGCTTGGTTTGAATCCACTAGAAGAAATCAAGCAGAAGTAATGGAAGATATGATGAAGAACAATATATGTAAGAAATTGTGAAGAAGGATTATGAATGGAAGCATTGCGAGATTCAGAACTAGAGGTTCTTCCAGAAGAAGGAGAAGACTATGATAACAACTTGTTCCCGTAAACCAAATATACCTCTATCTGAGCTATTATATCTCTTGCAGTATCCATGGATTTAAGTTTACATCAATTGGTTGTAAAATAATGTTCTTCCCAATAAGAGCATTTGAGGAAGAAGCTCATGTAAAGTAATCTCAAGTTTTTGAGGTATACCGGAAAGAGACCTATGTATGCAGATATAAGAAGACCTTGTATGAATTCAAAAAACCTGATGCAGAGTATCTCATATACAACAAAAGCATGGTGAAAAATTTCTATGACAGAGATAATGTATTAGAATAGTTACTCCGAAGTATGGGATGATGGATTTCTAATCCATGGAAAACTCTCATGATGAAAGAATAAGTGCTACTTGAATATGTTTCAGTTGAGCCTTTCCACGATGTCATGAGCTAGAAGGAAACAAAATTGATGAATTCGACCATGATATATTGTAATGATCAAAGATGTATGAAGCCTTCAAAGAAAAACAATGTTCCATGACAAACAAAAGTTCATTGATATCAAGCATTACATTCTCTGTTATGAAGTCTAGAAAAGAGAAGTGGCTCTCCAATATATATCTCCACGGATGAGAAGATAACATATATTTTGGTAAAACCTATTTGCAAGATGAAAAGTTTGCAAGTTGGGGATCATGGAGACAACTTCCTTATTGAAAAAGGAAGAGATTACTCCCAAGTTGGGAGGGAGCACTAATGTGTTATTGATTTGTGGACAGTCATTTTTCAGTTCAAAAAATGGTCTAGGATGAGTAGTTCCTTTCCATTTTGAAAAGTGGTTTGAGATTTCTGACGGATAGGCATTTTTTAGTTCGGAAAATGGTCCATATCGGACAATCATTTTCATAATGAAAATGATTCGATAGATTGCTGATTTACCATAGACATCGATTCCCCTTGTGGCCAGTGTGGGGGAATAGTCTAGGAAATTCATTCTTATTGGAAGTCACTCTGAGTAGTGGTCAAGAAGAATGGTCTACCTCACTGGGAAGTCATTCTTTCGAAGTTCACGATTGTGAGCAGTTTCGAAGAATGGTCCATTTTGGAGGTTGGTGCAGGACAGTCATTTCCATTAGGAAATGGTCCGTATAGTCATTCCCTAGGGAAGACTCATTCTATCCAGGTTTCACTATGTTTAGTGCTGGAGGAATGGCCCAGTTAGGCGAATGGTACAATTTCAACAATCAGGGACATGTATTCCCTAGGGCAGACTGATTCTCTCCATGTTGCACTATGACTAGTGCCGAAGGCATGACCCAGTTAGGTGAATGGTCTAGGCTAAGAAATCAAAGAAAATTCTTCTTCTGTTCTTGAGAATAATATTCCAGATAACCCATGGATGATGCATTAATTTTTGAGTGAAAATTCTCTTCCAGATCTCACAGATGTGAGTGGAAGAATGGCCCTGATGACTCAGTTTATATCATGATATTGTTTTATGCAGGTTGATATCAGATGATATGATTTCTATGGAGACCGTATGTCTCTGGACAATAGATGTATGCTACTATGGTGGATGTGTTCCATTGGTTGTGACTATGTGTCACTGATTGAGTAGCCGTGTGCTACTTGATGTGGTTGTGTACCACTAGATAGTAGTTGTGCACTATTATGGATAGACACAGTTGAGTTCTATTGAATAACATTGTTTTGATTGCCATGTAGACTATCAGTAGTGTTGAAAATGATTATCATCTAGATGGATAGTCAGTGTGCTAGTGGACAAAAATTCTCCAGGCACAAAATGGTCTAGGACATTCATTCTTCTAGAATGTATGTCTAGATTAGAAGAATAGTCCTTGTAGCCAATGGCGTGGATTCCATCATCTGTTGGAATAGTTATTCTTCTAGGACATATGTCTGGATTAGAAGAATGGTTCTTGTATCACTCTGTGGAGTG
>JASDQU011443778.1:6461-29053 GCA_032191745.1 Picea mariana
CTATATCTCTTGTGTATTTATTGAAGAAGTGACATAAACTATAAGTCTAATTGCAATCATTGACTTCGTCAATAATTACTTTCATTAATGCTCATATATGTTAAAGATAGTCATTAATGTTTGGAAGTACTAACCACTGCAACACATTTCTAGTTTTATTTGCCTTGTCTCACAAACAGGTGCCATTCAGTGGAATATCTTCTCTTGACTATCCTTTTGACAGTAATCTGTGAAGGGAAAGCTTACCTTTACCTTTGAAGCCTTAAAACCTTGACCTTCAGAACCCCAGATTACTAGGGACGTCTCCCTTGGGATTAGCCACCCAGAATAGAAAGAGCTCCCCATCGAGGTGACAGTGGGTGGGGAAGTTCCTGTTACGCCAGTTTGAGCCTTGACTCCAAGCTACCTAAACCTTTCTTACAAACTGAGCGATAACAGTAACCAATATAGATAAAGATAAATTTCCCAAGTAGGGTGCAAATTTAAGCAAAGTATCCTTCTCCACATGGGAGAGCTATGATGAAAAATGAAATAGATATGATCTCTATTTATACAAATCCTCTAAACATAGTTTGTCCACAAACCTTAGAGTAAAACACAAGATAATGGGTCAACAACCCTTATCTTGCCCCTTTACAAAAACAATATTATTTAATTCACAATTTACACATAAAGTAAACCCTAAAGCAAGACATCACCATTCTAGGGTGATGTTTTGGCACTTTTGCAAGTCGTTGGAGTAGGAGATGGGTGAGCTAGGCCTCCAAAGGACAAGTGTCTTTGATCCAAGCCTCTTCTCCATGATCCATGGATTCCTTCCTTCAAAACGTGCCAAGTGTCCTCAACCACCACCAAACCCTAGCCCTACTATGATGTCAAACCCTCAAGGGTGACATTTTGGCCTTCTTAGGAAAATCGTTTGGGTGGTAAGGGACAGGTTAGGTACTCCATGATGTATTCTAGGCCTCCAAAGGCATGTATTCATCATCTGGCATGTGGGCCCTGATATCCAACCTGTGGGATTCAATCCCCATGGAATCCCAAGCTAGGCATGTTCCTCCAAAAGTGTCCACCAACTGGGTCCTACAAAGACAAATGGATACGCCCTCCAAGAATCTCAACTCAAATGCATCATGATGAGTAAATCAAATCAATAAAAGAGCCATCTAAGAATGTACATCCAAACCACCTCATCAAAATAAACCAATGCTCAAAGAACCTATGCAATTTTTCAAGTTTAGGTATGGGAGGGTTGACAAAACAACCTAATGGGTGAATCATACCTCAAGTTTAGGGGTGATTTCCGAGGGGAACTACTTCTAAGTCATGTGGATGAGGTGTCATGGATGGGGGGAAGAATTTTGAGCATGGGGTTCATGACATACAATGGGTTGTAGTGTCTCATTTATGGGTGCCTTTGTAGAGGGTGTGTTGCACCTTTGTTTTCAATGCAACCTTTTTCCAAGCCCATTCATTGCCTTTTTTTCTTTTAGGATGTTTCCAGGTTGAATCCAAGGTAGGGCTTCTACCTAAGCATGAAATATTGTGCCCACCTTGACTCTATCCTGGTCACATCATGCTTCCCCAAGTTGAAAACATGTGTGGGGCTTCTACCTAAGCAATAAAAATAGTGTCCACATATGCTTCACCCTGGTTAGTATTTTGTTACATTTCATTTTCCTTGGGATCCATGGGTGAGCATATAGAAGTTTAATGATTTAATTTTATATTTTTCCATCTACAAGCCTCTGGGACTTCATCCCCTTCTTCCCATGAAATGTGGGATCGACAACCCCTTCTTGGGTCAGTACACCCGAAAATCCAAAAAGGTGAGGAGATGAGAGGATGAAGTGTGGAAAGTGAAAAGTATCGTCGAGAATGGCATGATGACTCATCAAAAGGACCTCCCAGTACCATACCTATCCCTAAGGGTGACCCACTTACTAGGGCGCAATTTCAACCACCAAAGTGAAACATGGCAAAGAGCATATTGTCCAAGAAAATGTCACATAATAAAAAGAAGTAATAGATGCAACAAACTCAAATGCCTCAAATATTGAAATGACACTTACCATAATACGTGACTTGTACCTCATGGAAAAAAACTCAATGTCTTCTAGAGGCCAACTTATGTGGTGGATACCATTGTGACGAACCTAGAGTTGTGGTGGTGAGTGGGTCTTTGTCTATGCAAGTGGACACTGCTAGTCAATCTGTATCTTGGTACTCCATGTCTGGAACCTAAGGGCCTTGAGACATCATCTCCTTTATTATCCCTAGGAATTGAGGATAACATATTGCTCCTACTTGGTGACATGTGCTCACCGTAGAGTGCATGAGAACCGCAACATCGCCTAGTGGACCTATGCCTACACTGAAACATAACATTATAAAATCTAGGGTGGTTCCATCACCCTTCGTCCATATACATCAAAACCAAAAATGAAACTAATCTAGAAAATAAAATTAGGGCATTTTTTCAAAAATTTTAATGAAATCAATATGCAAGTAGAGAAAAATGAAATATGAAATGCATCTAAACTATCATGAGAAATCAAGATGAAAATGCAAGGAAAACAAGATGACCTGCCTACTTACCTAGGGTTTGGGCCCTAAAGAAGTCAAGTGATCTGAATCTAGGGCCAGAGAAGAGACCCATCCACTGGAAATTGCATCTTTCTCTCATCCAAAGATTTCAAATGATAATTCTCTTTCTCAGACTTCTTCTTGATTATGTAAGGGCCAAGCCAAGAGTTGTCATCCTCCTAGTCGTATTTATGCTTTCCCTTCTTCTTGTCCCACATGAATGCAATACTTCCTTCACTTTAGTTGATGTAAGGTATATTCTCAATGTAAGGACAGGAAGAAGGTCCTGCATTGACTACATTTTTTATGGCTTCTTCATGTTCTTTGTCCTTATTATCTTCTTTCTTCAATATTTGGACAGACCCTGGATCTTTCCCTTGGAATTTTGCAAGATTTTATTTGTATTCATTTTTCCTTGGAAGGATCATTTCTATGTAGTCTTCCTGCATGAAAGGTAAGTCCCGAGGATCATACTCAATGGTTTCCAGAACTTCATCAAACTCATCCTCACTTGTATAGTCAGGACTATTGGGATCCATCACATGCTTGTTGCTTCACTCTTGACTATATAATACCTCAAAGGTTCCATCTCCCATGGGAATGTGTGCATGGGTGAGATCTGTGCTAATGAAACCTCCAAGTGAAACAAACCGACTCCTCGATAAGAGAATCCCCCAAGCATCTGGGACGTCAATTACTACTATATTCATAAGGAGGCTGATATGCGGAAAATCAATCAAGAATACCTCAACGTTCTCACATAATCCATAAACCTTGACCCTTTTAGAATAAATTCTGCACACATTTCCATAGGGTCGGGTCATCTTCAAACCAAGTTTTTCCATTACCTTCAATGACATTACATTTGCATAGGCCCTAGAATCCAACATACAGTTGTTCAAGCAAAGGCCATTCATGCCCAATGAAAGATAGAAAGGAGGATTGTTGTCCTTTTTCCAATCGAGATACATTGTGTTCAAAATGATTGGAGGATCCTCATTCTCAATCGGTACTTTTAATAACTTCAAGACTTACCTCATTATAGAATGGATTTTGCACATTTCTGTCGCGGGAACCATCATATTTAACTTTCCAAACATGGTTGCAATGTCTATGTTCAACTAAATCTCATATGTTGGAGTTGGATTCAAAAGCAACTCATGTACCAGAGGTGGAAGTGGTGGAACCATATTCTTTGTAGATGGAGGAGGAGTGGTGGGTTGTGATGGAGGGCTTGAGACTTTATTTCTTCTAGTGTATGTCAAATATTCCCTCTTCCTAAGTTCCTTCCTGTTGGAGCCGCCTTTGTTTTTTCTAGCCCGTCTCAAATTTCATGTCTCAATGCTCGAAATCGAAAGGTGGTTTTCATGTTTTCCATCTGTGGTTTCAAAATCTCGGAAATCCTATCACACAAGCAACGATAATTATTGTACTAATGAGGCGAGTTCTACTTTTTGTCAAAATTTTCTCCCTTTTGTTTTACCTCGGGATTTTTCATGTTGGACGCTATAGATCACGTAGTTCACAAGTCCCGAGCAACGAAACAGTGAAATCGCTTTAAATTTTTACCCCAGGTCAGTAACGGGAGTAAATTTTTCCTAAATCACGATTGAACATTATCGGGTTTTCGCGCCTCGGCGTTCAATAAATCCAAAACTCGCACTATCGTACCCCTGATAGCTGAAACCACAAGATCCTCATGTTAGTAACCCGTTTCAAGGTTAAGGGTAAAAGCTAAGCCATGGTTAAGTTATGTCGGCAACTTGCCACTCAACGTTTTCTCTTTAAAAAGTTACACTGTCTAACCCCGAGTCGCGAAGTCATGATAAGGTTATGAACACAATTAATTAAAGACTTAATCTGAGTTTATCTTCCCTTTAATTAAAACGTATTATCGCGATCTCGCGGTTTCACAGCTCGGCATGCAAACTTCCCGGAAACTTACCTTCGAAGCTCCAAGTCGCGATATGGCGAATATAAAAAATTACGTAATTAACTAAGCACCTAATAACAATTGCATTTTTATTAACCAATTCAATCATCGTGATCTCAGGTGTTAGAGGTTCAAAGTGTTAAAGAAAAATCCCCGATACAACGAGTACCAAAAGATTAATTAACTTCAGTAAAATTGGATTAATTAAGCTAAATCAATGTATCCAGTGTTTTGATGCTTGCACGATTTACAAGGTAGCCTTTTTCTTTCATACACCAACTGACATTTCAAACCACAAAAATTTATGGCATTAATTATGAAATAAGGTGAATCGACGAATAAAGATTGGGTTTTTATGGCTAAATTTATTTCTAAACATGATTTGACAGATCTCTTCTAAAAGTATCGAGTTTTCGAATATATATAGAGCTGTTGTTCATTATAACAAATGCATTTTTATACTACGTAGAGCACACTTTCTCAGCGAGCTAACTTCTGTATGTATACATATTTTTATCGTAGAATAGCTAAAGCAGGATCTCCAGTCATGGCCCCGCGAAAAGCATCCAAAGCCAGTGTTGAGGTTTCGGGACAAGGTTCGGACAATGTCGTTGATACTTCACCTCTAACTGTCGACTCGGTCCCGAACTGGTCGTTCGTCTCTAATGTTCTGCGGGCAGAATTAGTGGATTATTCCGATGATTCCAACGACAATGAGAAAGACGACATAACCACCAAGTATAAGATCGTCATTCAATCGGGAATGCATAAAGTGGCAGCCAGGCCATGATTACTGCCATATTATGATATGGTCCAATGGGCATTAAACCATGTGGACATACCAACCAGAACCATCAAGAATGAGCAGAAGGTCACCATCGGGACTTTCAGGCCTGAACATCTGCAAGCCATGTATAAGTTGCCCATAGCGTCCGACTTTACATATGGTGCCAAATTCTTGGACGAGTTCAAACAGAAGGAATGTGTGCAGTATGATAAAATCATGTCCAGCTTAATAAAAGATTGGGTTTCGCACTCTGCAAAGTTTAGGGCAGACAGTCATGGTATATATTCAATAGCTTCCTTAGAACCGTAGTACAAGTATGTGGCTATGATGACATGCAGATTATACGGGAGAGAGGACACCTCACATTTCTTTCTTCCATGGGTGCCTCTAATATTTCAAGTCGCCGAAGGTTGTTCCTTCGACTGAGTGAAAATGTTGTCCGATAGCTTGACTAGTTAGGTCACAGAGTATCAGGCGCAGAAAGAAAGCGGAAAAATTGCTTAATTTTTTATGGCTGCATACATTATGGATGTCGTTTTCTTTTTAACACCTTTTCCATTAATGAGCTAGAGTTGGACTCCAACAGAAGACGAGCCTATCCACGTCTATCATGCAAAATTATGGGAAAACAAAGTAGCAGATTTTGTGTATGAAATCTTCAACTGGGTGGTGGTGCCTCTGCATGTCACTATTTTCAGTCACCCGCCACCTAGGATCTCGGACAGTATAGTGACGAATTTGAGCAGCATAGCTGACTGGTATGTAGAAGCCGAATTCTCATATCTCAGAGTTTTCGGGGCTTCTATTCCCCCGCATGCATTGCCATTATTCATTCCCGACAAGATGGCTTGTCGTGAGGTTTCTAGGCAAACAGTAATCGGTGGCATCAACAAGGAGCTTAAGGGATACTCGAAGAAGGTATGGCCACCTTTTCCCGTTCATTGAAATTCATATTCTTTAATAGATTTTGGGCATGCTAAAGCTGAGACAACAACCCTAGAAGACCTAAAGTTGGTCCTCATTGAATGCAAGAAGCACGATCCGCAAAGGGTCGTGAGTAATCATTTGGCCAGTTGCGGGCTCAAGAGATTTGAGCACGAAAATTCACCCTTGGATGACATTTTCCGAGGCGCAAGATCTTATGTCGAGATTTTAGTTCGGATCCAGAGAGGTCCGATTCTGAAATTCCAAGGACATAGACACAGTTGTCTTCCCGCAGTATTGTGGGGTGAGAGTCCGAGTACAATGGAGGTGAAACAAAAAGATGTTGAAGGCTCCAAGGATGTGACTCCCAGTCAAGAAAAACACCAGGATGAAGGAGAGAAATCTAAGAGTATGAAAGCAGAGACAAAGACTCCCGACTTGCTGAAGAAGCAAAGTCCGGTTACTACTCTGGGACCATCAGCGAAACAAGTCGGAGACCCTATCACATCGGTTACTCCCTTGCAGTCAACTCAGGGAAATATTGACGCAGGGTGGATTTTCAATGAAGAGTTGAGGCCTATAAGGGTGGAAGAGCTTCCTCCAAATGAGTTCTTCTTCGATAAGAAAAGAAAGGGAGTGGTAAAGAGGGAATTCTACCACGAAGGGGAATTGAAATTCAAGAAATACAAAGTTATGACTGATGGGAAGGACAAGAAAAATGAACAGTTCGCAACAAAAATAGCTGGGACATTAGGTGCATATGCCACAGCGAACCAATTTTCAGTCGGGGTTTTGAAAAACCAGCTTAAATGAAAAAATCGCCTCATCAAGACCCTAGAAGCCAGACTAGCCACAACAACGGAGACTGCCAAGGACCAGACGAGTGTAGGTATAGAGCAAGCCAGGTTGGCCGATAAAAATGAGATAGAGCTGCTCAAGACTAAGATCGAACAAGCACAACTGGTGGCTCGGGATGGTCAGATGCAAACGAGCCAGCAAAAAGATTTGATCGAACAGCTGCAGGCTAGGGTGGAAATTGCCGAAAGCAAAGTGATAAATATCGGGATGTTCCAATCCCATGCGATGGAGATTCAAAGTAGAGTCTCTGCATCCCAACGAAATTTTCTCGCCAAGGTGGAGGTGATTCGGGACAACTATTTGTTGGTTAATCAAGTGTTGGAGGATTTAACTACTAGAGAAAGGGAAGCTGGAGCAACACGGTTCGCCTTCCAAGAGGCTGTGATAGCCACAAACAACAGGGATCTAGGAAGTACTCTCAGGTTCACCATTTCAGAGCAGACCAGAGGAAACATTCTATTGAAAGAATGGGAGCACAACATCTTGAAAGACAAGCTACAAGCCAAGAGAGTAACGAAATCCTTAGAGGAGGCTTTTAGCTCTATAGATGGTAGTCTGCTAGGCATTGATAGCGGAGGTAATACTGAGGCATTGATTCAAATGAATATGCCAAAAATCTCACTTGATCTAAGTGAAAGAGAGGAAAGAGATTCAGTCGAGATCTCACAAGTGACTATGGCGGACATAGTCCAAATAGACAAATGTATGATTAAACCAAGCATGCAATTATGTGCTATTGACATCATAGACAGACAGATGGAAGACAGGTTGCCACAATTAACCCAAGATTGTTACTCTTTTGAAGCCAACTGTCAAGCAGAACCGTCAAGGCTGATATCTCGGCTGGTTGAAAGATGTGTCACTTGTACCAAGCACGCACGAGGACTAGCTTCTGGCACCAAGTAAAGATAGGGAAGAAGAAATGGAGTGATTTCTCTCCTCCCTATCATAAATGAAAATTTTTGCAACGATTGAGATTCCATATTATTGTAAAACTGTATAAATATACCATAGAAATAAAGAAAAAAAGGGGGTTGGACCTTTTTGTGTCGATTGTAACAGAGTTTTTACATTTTGAGAGTTAAAACAAAGCAAATCTGAAGATTCTCAATTCCGTCATGACTGTGTTATGAGTTTGTTTTCTTGTATCTCATATTTCATTTTATTTCATATTTGTATCTGATGAATGCTTCACTGTAATTTAGTACAACCTCTACTATAGCGAATGAATTTTGGTTTTCTATAATTGTTTACTATTTTTCCTCTGTACCGGCTATCAATAGGTGTAAGACCAGTCAACACTTTCATAATTCTATATATATTTTATGCTTCATCGGGTTATTTCCTTACATTTTTCTTCTTCTGTTTGTACGTGAAATTCTCCCTTGATAGGAGCCTTACTCGATAGACAACTAAATGTTTTCTCCCACCTCATACAATTTTATTAAAATATAACCTAGTTATGGGAAAGAGCCTTTGATTTGCACCTTGCTTTTATTCCTGAAACCGTAAAACCTCTTTTATACGACCGAATTGAGACAACACTTAAATTCTCCCTTTGAAGTTTTCATATTTTTACTGTTCCTCCATCACTGCCCTATACCAACTCAGCCCAATATCGAACCTGGATTATCAAATCAAACACACATTGCCTTAAATCTCTTCGATACTATTCTTAAAACAACGACTAACCGGGTTGAAATCGAGCGTTCATGGGCAGCGATTGAATAGGATATAACCATCCAGGAACAGTTGGAAGCTAGACAATGCCAACGTAGAAATCTTCCCTAGTTTCCCTTGCCGAAGGTTGATGTTTCTCTCTTCTCTATCCTTTACCCACTTTCGGATGCCTAGACACTGTACTTCTAAGCCTTAGGTACAGACTCTAGAACAACATCTTTTTTGGCGTGGTTTTTTGTGTAATTTTCGGGAAGGTCGTGTAGAGGAACGGGCAATACCAAGGGAGCATATCTGGCTGCAACTTTCGCAAACACTCTGGGAGGGGGGGCAGGCGCTTGGCCTCCAACTCCTCCCCCTCCTCCTTCGATAAACCCTCCACCTCCTCCTATAAACCCTCCACCTCCTCCTCCGGCGGCTGCCATCGTTATTTGTGGAAAGTCATAAAGGGGGTTTCGGAAAATTAAAAGTGAATATTTATTTTCTTCGTGAGGAGGAAAAACCGACGATGAAAGATAAGGAACGCGAGGACTTAGTTCCTTTGATTTGCAAGAGATGAAATCGAGAGAACCGATGGGCGTGGAAACTGAATGTGTAACACACTCTTCAGAATTAGGTGAGGTCTAAAAATTTAACTGAAGGAAATATGGTATGTCAACTACCAATGAACTTTCAAGAGGGCCCTTTCCTTTATGTACTAAGGGGACTGTCGGATGAATCTCACTTGTAACTTCGGAGCAATTTGATGTTAAATCTTTAGTATCAAAGAGAGGACTGTGTGAAGTTGAGGGTTCAGAAGAACTCTTAGTCTTCATTTGTGGGGGTTTAAGTTTGTAGACTACAACAGTTGGCTTAAGAGAGCCTCTCGCCTTTAGAATCTTCTTGGGATCGGTAACGGGCGTAATCTGCTTACCATCCGGGTTTTGTCTGGTATTCCTTCGACCATATGCCAGTTTATTATTTGTGAGTCGCCAAGTGAAAGATTGAAAAGCCTTAAAAGGTGTATACTCTTTGTTCACTATCAAAGGGTAACACTTTCAACAAAAAACAAATGTCATTTTCCCAGGGAAAAAGATTTCGTAACTTCGGTCCCCGACAACGACGCCAAAAAGATGTTGTTCCAGAGTTTGTACCTAAGGTTTAGAAGTCTAGGCATCCGAAAGTGGGTAAAGGATAGAGAAGAGAGAAACGTCAACCTTCGCCAAGGGAAACTAGGGAAGATTTCTACATTGACGTTGTCTAGATTCCAACTGTTCCTGGATGGTTATATCCTGTTCAATCGCTACCCATGAATGCTCGAGTTCAACCCGATTAGTCGTTGTTTTAAGAATAGTATCGAAGAAATTTAAGGCAATGTGTGTTTGATTTGATAATCCAGGTTCGATATTGGGCTGAGTTGGTACAGGGCAGTCATGGAGGAACAATAAAAATATGAAAACTTCAAAGGGACAATTTAAGTGTTGTCTCAATTCGGTCGTATAAAAGAGGTTTTAGGGTTTCAGGAATAAAAGCGGGGTGCAAATCAAAGGCTATTTCCCATAACTGGGTTATATTTTAATAAAATTGTATGAGGCCTGGAAAAACTCTTAGCTGAGTCGAATTTCAAAGCCCTAGGTATCAATTACATGCAGGAAGGCGATGAAGACATAAACCTAAACGAGCTGGATGAGAAAACAGGCCCAAACAAAATCGAAGAGAAGTTCATATCATCAGGATGGCACAGAGACATAGTATCATACCTGCTAACTCTAAAATTCCCAAATGAGCTATCACCATCAAAAGCCAGGACTTTAAAACTTCATGCTGTTAAATATTGTATCACCAAAAGTCAGCTATATTGGAAAGATCCACTCAGTTTCCTGTTAGTCTGTTTAGTTGAATCGGAAACTCAACGGGTTATAGACGAATTTCATGAGGGAATCTGTGGGGGGCATCACGCTTGGAGAGCTACAGCTTACAAGATTCTGAGGGCTGGGTACTATTGGCCAAAACTTTTCTTGGACATTAATGCCAAAGTCCGAGCCTGCAACCCTTTCCAACTATTTGCAGGTAAACAGAAGCTCCCGACACTGCCTTTAGTTCCAGTCAAAGTTGAAGCCCCATTTTAGCAATGGGGTCTAGACTTCATAGGCGAGATTAATCCCCATTCCAGTGCTCAACACAAGTGGATCTTAACTGCAACAGATTACTTTACTAAGTGGGTGGAATCCATTCCAACCAAAAGGGTGATAGACTCGGTGGTAATCGATTTCTTAGAAGACAACATTTTGTCAAGATTTGGTTGCCCCCGAAAGATAGTTACAGACAATGCCCAAGCCTTTAAATCTATGGCTATGATCAGCTTCTGTCAAAAGTATAACATCGTTCTCAGCCATTCCACAACGTATTACCCCCAGGGAAATGGATTGGCTGAGTCATCTAGCAAGAGCCTGGTAAATATAATCAAGAAGGTATCGAATGAAAACAGAAGGTCTTGGCATGTGCACTTAAAATACACATTATGGGCGAATCACATAAGTACAAAAAGGTCTATCGGCATTTCGCCTTTTCAGATGGTATATGGGACAGATGTTGTGCTACCTATAAACCTAACACTACCAGTGATGAAGTTATGGCAAGATCAAAATGAAGAACCCAATCATGTCACCAAGAGAATAAATCAGCTGATTGAGGTTCAACAACATAGAGTCGAAGTAGACGAAAAGCTGCAGAAATACCAAGATGATATGAAGGCATTATTCGACCGCAAAGTAAAGAACATAGATTTCCTCCCAGGTGATTTAGTATTAAGGTGGGATGCAAGAAAGGAGGAAGCAAGAAAACATGGTAAATTTGACCACCTCTGGTATGGGCCATTCAGAGTCTCGGCTCTGGAGGGAAAAAATTCTTTCCTACTGGAAAATATAGACGGTGAAATCCTCAACGCCCCTGTCAACGGGCATTATCTGAAACATTATATGATGTAATAGTTTCCTAAAAATAAAAATAAAAAAAAATTGTATACTTATATATATACTTTGTATATATATATATATTTTTCATTTAAGCATCGCTTTTTTATTTTCTTTTTCTTTCATGAACTTTTGACACTTTTCGGATAGCCCCGATAATCTTCGTATCTGTCTCTTACAGGATTCCAGCTGCACACCAAACAAGTAGGAGAAGTAAACTGAAAGTTGGTGTAAAAAATAAATCAACTTAAACAGGTGATACCCAAGAAATTTGATAATTGTGCAAAGAAATTGAAACAAAAAGGTATAGATGAGATTTCCTAAAGGACATGTTCTAAAGGACTATTAAAGAAGACCGAGGTAACCTCATTCAAACGACAATATCGGCTGAACTGATAAATAACGGAGTTGTTTCTTTATTTACTCCTCTATGAAAAATTTAAACAAATTAAATGATTCACCCAAATTAAAAGCGATCAGTCAAAGTAAAGTATCCCCGAAAAAGATCTACAAGAGTCAATTTTGAATTTTTTGACCTCTGTATTTTAAGTCCGTAAGTCACTGCCTGTCACCCTTTTCTATCTACAACTTTACCTTTTAAAAAGTTAGTATATTTTTGTTTCGCTTAAGAAGGGATAAGGGTTTTCGTTTCAACCTCGTGAGCTTCAAAGCGGATTGTGGAAAGAAAGCAGGTCTTCACAACTCCTCGATCCCCTGCTAAACGAAGGGATTCTTAAAGTAATCCTAACTTTCCTAGGTTTTTCAACAATATTGGAGGATTGAGGCTTGCTCAAATAGAATGCCCTAAGAAATTTATTTTCCCTTTTTTCCCTTAGAACGAAGGTGTTGTGAAGGTCAAGGGAAGGTTGGTACCGAGTAATCAAAGTAAGTTGACAGGCCTATAATGAAAAATATTACACAGATATCAACCCTGATACAAACTGATTGCCCCCATCTTCGCGCTCTAAAAAGAAAATTATAAGACAGGTGGTGAAAGGAAATTCAGAAATGATTGCCCCCACCTAGTCCAAGAGACGATGCAAGGAAATTCAGAAATGATTTCCCTTGTCTCAACATTTAAATTCATAAATACATTCGGAAGTGGTGAAAGGAAATTCAGTAAAAGGGGTCAGATAACTTCACCGGGGCACTGAACATGCTCGCTGGCAGTGAAGCAATATCTGAGATATCTATAAGGCTGTTATACATGAATATCACTCTACTCTGGTAACCAATTATTTTTAAAAACCTGATCTACATCCCAAGTTCAGACGAGACTCCCTATTTAAAAACATATAATCTTCTTCTTTTGATGCAAGCTAATAGCCACAAGATCTGTTAGGTCTCCTAGAACTGTTTTGATTGTCTTAAGGCAGACCTGCATTTGGTAACGGGAAAGGGGAAGTCGTGAAAGGGACTACAGCTAAATTTAAAAAGAGAATCTGAGTTTGAAAGGCTTTTCTAGGTAAAAAACGAAGTCTCTTTCCCCTTTCGATACCCTGTCCTCAGGAACCTTTTTCGCCTGATTGAAGCTATTGACTCCATTTACCCAATATTGGCACATGGTCTACTATTCTTCACATCTTATAAGAAAACGGGATCCCTAGTTGGAGCCTCTGTTGGAGCCACGTTTATTTTTTCTAGCCCGTCTCAAATTTCATGTCTCAATGCTCGAAATCGAAAGGTGGTTTTCTTATTTTCCATCTGTGGTTTCAAAATCTCGGAAATCCTATCACGCAAGCAACGATAATTATTGTACTCGCGAGGCAAGTTCCACTTTTTGTCAAATTTTTCTCCCTTTTGTTCTACCTCGAGATTTCGCATGTTGGACATTATAGATCACGTAGTTCACAAGTCCCGAGCAACGAAACATCGAAATAGCTTTAAATTTTTACCCCAGGTCAGTAACGGGAGTAAAGTTTTCCTAAATCACGATTGAACATTATCAGGTTTTCGCGCCTCGGCGTTCACTAAATCCAAAACTCGCACTATCGTACCCCCAATAGCCGAAGCAACGAGGTCCTCATGTTAGTAAACCGTGTCAAGGTTAAGGGTAAAAGCTAAGACATGGTTAAGTTCTGTTGGCAACTCGCCACTCAGCGTTTTCTCTTTAAAAAGTTACACTGTCTAAGCCCCGACTCGTGAAGTCACGATAAGGTTATGAACACAATTAATTAAAGACTTAATTTGAGTTTATCTTCCCTTTTAATTAAAACATTTTATCGCGATCTCGCGGTTTTGCAGCTCAGCATGCAAACTTCCCAAAAACTTACCTTCGGAGCTCCGAGTCGCGATATGGTGAATATAAAAAATTACGTAATTAATTAAGTGCCTAATCACAATTGTGTTTTTATTAACCAAATCAATCATCGTGATCTCGGGTGTTAGAGGTTCAAAGTGTTAAAGCAAAATCCCCGATACAACGAGTACCGAAAGATTAATTAACTTCACTAAAACTGGATTAATTAAGCTAAATCAATGTATCCTGTGTTTTGATGCTTGCACAATTTACAAGGTAGCCTTTTTCTTCCATACGCCAACTGACATTTCAAACCGCCAAAATTTATGGCATTAATTATGAAATAAGGTGAATAGACGAATAAAGATTGGATTTTTATGGATAAATTTATTTCTAAACATGATTTGACAGATCTCTTCTAAAAGTACCAAGTTTTCGAATATATATAGAGCTGTTGTTCATTATAACAAATGCATTTTTATATTACGCAGAGCACACTTTCTCAGCGAGCTAACTTCTGTATGTATACGTATTTTTATCGTAGAAGAGATAAAGTAGGATCTCCAGTCATGGCCCTGCGAAAAGCATCCAAAGCCAGTGTTGAGGTTTTGGGACAAGGTTGAAACAATGTCACTGATACTTCACCTCGAAGTGTCGACTCGGTCCCGAACTGGTTGTTTGTCTCTGATGTTCTGTAGGCAGAATTAGTGGATTATTCTGATGGTTCCAGTGACAATGAGAAAGACGACATAACCACCAAGTATAAGATCGTCATTCAATCAGGAATGCATATAGTAGCAGCCAGGCCACGACTATTTCCATATTATGATATGGTCTGATGAGCATTAGACCATGTGGACATACCAACCAGAAACTTCAAGAATGAGCAGAAGGTCACCATCGAGACTTTCAGGCCTGAACATCTGCAAGCCATGTATAATTTGCCCACAAAGTCCGACTTTACATATGGTGCCAAATTCTTGGATGAGTTCAAACAAAAGGAATGTGTGCAGTATGATAAAACCATGTCTAGCTTAATAAAAGATTGGGTTTCACACTCTGCGAAGTTCAGGGCAGACAGTCATGGTATATATTCAATAGCTTCCTTAGAACCGTAGTACAAGTATGTAGCTATGATGACATGCAGATTATACGGGAGAGAGGAAACCTCACATTTCATTCTTCCATGGGTGCCTCTAATATTTCAAGTCACCGAAGGTTGTTCCTTCGACTGGGTGAAAATGCTATCCGATAGCTTGACCAGTCGGGTCACAGAGTATCGGGTGCAGAAAGAAAGCGAAAAATTACTTCATTTTTTATGTCTATATACATTATGGATGTCGTTTTCTTTTTAACACCTTTTCCATTAATGAGATGGAGTTGGACTCTAGTAGAAGACGAGCCTATCCACGTCTATCATGCAAAATTATGGGAAAACAAAGCAACAGATTTCGTGTATGAAATCTTCAACTGGGTGGTGGTGCCTCTACATGTCACTATTTTCAGTTACCCTCCACCCAGGATCTCGAACAATAGAGTGACGAATTTGAGTAGCATAGCTGACTGGTATGTTGAAGCTGAATTCTCATATCTTATAGTTTTCGAGGCTTCTGTTCCCCCACATGCATTGCTATTAGTCATTCTCGACAAGCTGGCTCGTCGTGAGGTTGCTAGGCAAACAATAATTGGTGGCATTAGCAAGGAGCTTAAGGGATACTCGAAGAAGGTATGGCCACCTTTTCCTGTTCATTTAAATTCATATTCTTTATTAGATTTCGGGCATGCTAAAGCTGAGGCAGCAACCCTTGAAGACGTAAATTTGGTCCTCATTGAATACAAGAAGCACGATCCATAAAGGGTCATGAGTAATCATTTGGCCAGTTGCGGGCTCAAGAGATTTGAGCACGAAAATTCGCCCTCGGATGACATTTTCCAAGGCGCAAGATCTTATGCCAAGATTTTAGCTCGGATCCAAACATTGGCACCTAAAGAGAGGTCAGAGGTTCTAAATTCCAAGAACATAGACGCAGTTGTCTTCCCACATTATTGCGGGGTGAGAGTCTGAGTACAACTGAGGTGAAACAAAAAGATGCGGAAGGCTCCAAGGATGCGACTCCCGGTCAAGAAAAACACTAGGACAAAGGAGAGCAAGCTAAGAGTTAGAAAGAAGAGACAAAGACTCCCGACCCGCCGAATAAGCAGAGTCTGGTTACTACTCTGGGACCATCCGCGAAACAAGTCGGAGACCCTATCACATCGGTTACTCCCTTGCAGTCGACTCAGGGAAATATTGACGCAGGGTGGATTTTCAATGAAGAGTTGAGGCCTATAAGGGTGGAAGAGCTTCCTCCAAATGAGTTCTTCTTCGATAAGAAGAGAAAGGCAGTGGTAAAGAGGGAATTCTACCAGGAAGGGGAATCGACAGTTAAGAAATACAAAGTTATGACTAATGGGAAGAACAAGAAAAATGAACAGTTTGCAACAGAAATAGCTGGGACATTAGGTGCATATGCCACAATGAACCAATTTTCAGTCGGGGTTTTGAAAAACCAGCTTAAATGAAAAAATCACCTCATCAAGACCCTAGAAGCTAGACTAGCTACAACAATGGAGACTGCCAAGGACCAGGCGAGTGTAGGTATAGAGCAAGCCAGTTTGGCCGATAAAAATGAGATAGAGCTGCTCAAGACTAAGCTCGAAAAAGCACAGTTGGTGGCTCGGGATGGTCAAATGAAAGGGTGCCAACAAAAAGATTTGATCGAACAACTGCAGGCTAGGGTGGAAATCCCCGAAATCAAAGTGATAAATATTGGGATGTTCCAATCCCAGGTGATGGAGATTCATAGCAGAGTCTCTGCGGCCCAACGAAATTTGCTCGCCAAGGTGGAGGTGATTTGGGACAACTTTTTGTTGGTTAATCAAGTGTTGGAGGATTTAACTGCTAGAGAAAGGGAAGCTGGAGCAACACAGGTCGCCTTCCAAGAGGCTGTGATAGAAACAAACAACAGGGATCTGGGAAGTACTCCCAGGTTCACCATTTCAGAGCAGACCAAAGGAAACATTCTATTGAAAGAATGGGAGCACAGCATCTCGAAAGGAAAGCTGCAAGCCAAGAGAGTAACGAAATCCTTAGAGGAGGATTTTAGCTCTATAGATGGTAGTCTGCTAGGCATTGATAGAAGAGGTAATGTCGAGGCATTGATTCAAATGAATATGCCAAAAATATCACTTGATCTAAGTGAAAGAGAGGAAAGAGATTCAGCCGAGATCTCACAAGTGATTATGGCGGACATAGTCCAAATAGACAAATGTATGATTAAACCAAGCATGCAATTATGCACTATTGACATCATAGATAGACAGATGGAAGACAGGCTGCCACAATTAACCCGAGATTGTTACTCTTTTGAAGCCAACTGTCAAGCATAACTGTCAAGGCTGATATCTTGACTGGTTGAAAGATGTGTCACTTGTACCGAGCACACATGAGGACAAGCTTCTGGCACCAAGTAAAGACAAGGAAGAAGAAATGGAGCGATTGCTCTCCTCCCTATCATAACTAAAATTTTTTTCAACGATTGAGATTCCATCTTATTGTAAAACTGTATAAATATACCATAGAAAGAAAGAAAAAAAGGGGGTTGGACCTTTTTGTGTCGATTGTAACAGAGTTTTTACATTTTGAGAGTTAATACAAAGCAAATCTAAAGATTCTCAATTCCGTCACGACTGTGTTATGAGTTTGTTTTCTTGTATCTCATATTTCGTTTTATTTCATATTCGTATATGATGAATGCTTCGCTTTAATTTAGTACAATCTCTACTATAGCAAATGAATTTTGGTTTTCTATAATTGTTTACTGTTTTTCCTCTGTACTGGCTATCAGCAGGTGTAAGACCAGTCAACACTTTCAGAATTATATATATATTTTATGCTTCATCGGGTTATTTCCTTACATTTTTCTTCTTCTGTTTATACATGAGATACTCCCTTGATAGGAGCTTGTTGGCAGCCAAACCACATTTTTCCATTGTCTTATAAGCTTCCTACACCATGTTTTGCAAACATCGATTTTTCGTTGCAATTTTGAAATGAACGACACTTTTATTCTTTGCGCCTTTTGCACGCTTATCTTCGTTTTGTTTTGACGATTGTAAGCATGAAAACTTAGTCTTTCGAAGTCGCATTAGAATCACTATTTGAACTGTCATTATCTTTCTTGTCAGTTGCACTTGCATTTCGTTTATTGCTATGCAGTTTGCGAAATCCATTTCAATCTGTACTCATTGGACATCCTTGTATTGATTGTGTGACTTGGTTTGTAAGGCATTGGCATTTGGACTTGCATTTTATTCGACCTAGTTGACCATTGGTTTCATGAAAGTGCATAGGGGTTATGATTAAATTTTTATATATGTATTTTGATATAATCCCCATGTTAATGTTTTCATAACTATTGGTATGTTGAAGACCCTTTGGCACCTTGGTTAAAATACTTATATGAGCTGTTACAATACATTGGCGCATGGTTAATTATTTGGCATTGGTTTCAAATCGTATGTTGATGGTTTAAAACTTTGGCACAATGTTGATAGCGCATTGGTTTATACACTTACCATTTGATTCATTGGTCGGCTAATTCACATAATTGTTGAACTATGCTATAATGGGTAGAACAACTATGTAAACTGGCGGTTGTACTTTCATAATAACTCTTATGCATGGCAGAGATAAAATCCACCACCTTCGCACGATGGAATTCGTGCCTATCCCTTATTCACTATTTACCTCTGTTAGCTCGCATCGCCCCGCATGCATTTTACTCCTCTGTGTGCTATGACCCAAACCCTGTACTTACCGTGTGCTCGACTCCATGGCACCAGTCATGCGAATCGAGCCAAATGGCAACCAAGCCTTGTTAATGTTTGACAATGCTCGGAAAGATTTGGAGGCTAACGGTTGGCTCACCTTCATGCAGAGATTTGAGGGTTTTAACCTATTCGTGGCACAACAGTTCGCTTTAACTTTCGATGGCTATAGAGCCAAGGTGGGTGATATCCAGTTGGAAATCGATGAGGGATTTATCAGTTTTGCTACAGGGTTACCTGCCACAGGCCAGCGTTGGTTCAAAAATTTGAAAGTAGAAGAGGTTCCATGGCCGCTACTATTTCTCTCACGCAAAGTCACCTCTTGTGACAGAGGTATGCCCATATCTATGATCAAACCACGATGACACGACCTTTTGATGCTAGTCAAGCAGTTTGTGACCTATGAAGGTCGATACAGACTCATTTTTCTCTACCACCTGCGGTTTCTAATGAATTTTATAGGGTATCCGTTGAACATGCCTTTCTATTTTCAACACAGCTTATATAAGATGTCGAAAAGGTTTAAAAGGGAGAAGGCTGACAGTAGCCTGTTCCATCATGGGGTTATTAAACTTATCGTTGTTTATCATTTGAGTTTACATGGTGATAGCAGGAGAGCTTTCGTCGCTCAAAATGGTTTTGAGGACACAAACCCTATACAGGTTGACAAGCCTGTGGTGAGTGAAGTCAAGACTGGACCCCCTGTTCCCTTCCATACCCTATTGCCCGCTCCTAAGCCTTCGATCGACCCTCCTATTAACTTACCAGACATTGGAACTGAGAAAGATGGGATGATTAAAAAGCCTGTAAGGAAAAATCCTAAGGCAAACCCTACTGCTAATGCCAAGGGTAAAAAGAACACTAGGCTTATTTCAAGGATGGCTAGAAACAAACCTAGACCCCCTACTGAGTTAAAGCCTATTGTCCTTAGCGAGGATTCAGACTCTGACATAGAACGTTTTTTAGCCAATGAGTATCCTTATTCACGGAGTTTATGCCCCGAGCCACCTCATGATTTCGTGAAAAATCTTCCTCCCTGCCTAAGGAATAACCCTAGCTACCCTGGTATCAAATTGCCTAGCGAAACCCTCAGTAATGTGTCCAAACCCTCGCCTGTTCTTTCAAAACCCACATAGCCGTCATGTGACCAGTGTGAGTTATGGTTGGAACGATACTACATTGACGTTCCTCTACTTCAATCCAAAATTCAATCGCTGGAAGATCAAATTGCAGCATTGACCAGCCAAAGAGACCAACTCCAAGCAGCTGATAAGAAGCAGAAGACAACCGGCTCCATCGTTTTCAAGAACGTTGAATCGGCCACAGCCGTTATCAACTCTAAATTGTTGTGATCTAGCCATACAGGTATGAATTTTGGTATCGTTTTAGTTTTGTGAATGATCAAGGTTAATATAATGATTTGAATTCTGTGTTCAAATAGCTCTGTTTCTCATTCAAATGCCTCTATCATTCGGTGTTCATTCTATACATTGTTTCGCTTTGCTAAAAATAAGTGGAGTTTCATTTTGATACATGATTTGATCATTCCTAGTTTAGTCACTGGTAGATTTGTATCAGATTTGATTGGTTTTCGATTGGATTTGAGTTGATTAAGTTGGAAAAATTTGTGGTTTGTTTTTAATTGGATTTGTTTCGTATCTACTCAGGGCAAGAAAATTTCATGCTAGATTTGGAATACAATCACGTTTTGATTTTATTTGTATGCTGTGATCGTTGAATGATTTTATGAGTTTGGTTGTTACATATGCTATCATATGATTTTCAACACTGGAAGTCAATTCTGACCGTTTCTAGTTTGAGAAGAACGACTCTGTTTTTACGCAAACAGTGCTCTCACTTAAGCCTGTGCAAATAATATTCATGCCCGAATCATGGGATAGTTTCGATTCACGATGATTATGTTGAACCCCTCGTTGTTTGATTCGCTTAAATGGATTGCTGTCTATTTTTCAGTTGGTTCGATCACTTTCATGAGTTAGATTCACATCGTGAAAGCTGCTTTGTTTGTTTTTAGTTTGCAAACGAATTGATCAATAATTGTTATCTTTATCAAATCCGGTTATAATGCGTTTGAAACAAATAATTTTAATCAAAGCAAATCTACCTTGTCTGCCCAGTTTGCTAAAAACAAACGATCAGATAAGTCTTATGAACCCTGTTACCAGCTGAGTGATTTCATTACGATTTCGTTTATGGACAGTTACACACCAATGTTGGTTTAGTTCGCTCATGGCATGAAAATTTTGTTATATCAATACAGTTATAACAATTTGAAAATGATTCTGTTTAGATTCGATTGTGTTACCTTTTGATGAGACGGCATAAAAATTGCATAAAACTTGTTTTAATTGTATTGATTGCATTGGATATGAAACGATTTCCTTGATGTTTGATCATGATTCTGTTAACCCGACTTTCTGGTAACAAAAGAAACAGAGCACACGTATCTCTATGATCAGTTGATTGATTTTGATCCTGTTTGATTTCGAATGGTATAACCATTTCAATTTCAATCATTCATTTTCAAATAGTTATTGGATGTTAATTGAATTTAATTCTTTTAAAAGATTTTTAATCGATTTTGATGCTGATTCCGTGTCTTATTTAGACCAGCTACAGAATCGCAAGATTCTGTAGCTAGTCTATAGGATCAGATTTTTATCATTTTGTTAAAAAATAATCCTTCTAACTTGCTCATTTTTGGCCCTTTTCAGGTAAATTCGTATTGAATGGGACATGATGGATAGTCTAGGGGAATATTTGTGTATTTTAGTTTTACTTTAGATTCCTAGTTTAGTTAAACTTGGGATATCTTCCCAGATTTTATGTAATCAGTTTGATAACTTCCACAGGGAGGTTTTACCCTGTGGAAAACTTATAAATACTTATTATTTTTTGTAATAAGGATCATCCTCACTCGTGGGAGAACCAGGATTATGGATTTCTAATACAAACTGAGACAGAAGTTGATGTTCTGCTACAACTTTCGCTTTCATAATATCAATCTTTTGTTTCATGTTTATGCTTATCAATTTGCACTTGATTAGTGACTACTTTAGCTATCATGGTCTTTTGCAGATTGATATGATTTAATTAATATGATCCATGTATGATTTCTTTCAATACTTAAAAATACAACAATTATTTGATTCAGTTAATGGACGACATATTTCTCTTCTTCATCAATTGAATTATTCTGTATAAGTCTTTGCATACAGGTTTACCTAATTGTTAAGATTTAGAAATTATAAGATTGTTGTAATTTTTATGTCTTGTTTGTCCTGTAATCAAACTTGAAGAGCACTACAGCTATCGTTTACGAGAAGCTCCTGGATAAATTCGGTGCGGGTTTCCTCCCTTCGATCAGCTTAGACAGTCATCATACACAGGACAAATCTGGAGCGTTTCTCCAGGTCAGTTTGTGATTTATTTTCGTTAGTATTTTTTTTGTTTAGTTATATATGTGTTTAGTTAGATTTGTAGTTATAATTAGTATATTAGTTGTTTAGTTTAGTTAGTTTTTCTTTTGTTTATTTCTTGTTCATAAAATTATAAAATCAACAAAAATATCTTTTTCTGTCTAAGGGCAGAATATAAATGAGTTTTTCAGGTTTTATTTAAATCTGTGAATTGTAGATATTGTACATTTTGTGAATAAGTTATATTTCAGTTAGTAGTTAGATAGTTAATTAGTTAGAGTTAGTATAGTAGTAGTTAGTAGATTGTATATATAGAATAGTTAGATTA